>CM046446.1:72703862-72955995 GCA_025506515.1 Flaveria trinervia
CCGGGTTGTGGGAATTGCATACAATGTTATTATCTATGTTTATCTTATATCATGTTTATGCTTATGGCTATGTTGTCGTGTATACTGACTAACACGACACAAGTCCCCTTGTTGTCGGGTGTCGTCATGACACGCATGTCATCATCATTATTATTGCATCTCTATGGCTTACCATGTGTTATGACGATTCCCGTCTCGTCGCAACCCCGTGTTTCCGCTCTTAGCGGGGGTGTGACACTTGTGACAATTCTAATACTATAAACAGTGATGTAGGGTGTAATTGTGATTAAGTCGATAATAATACTTGATGATCTTCATGTTCAGTTAATAATATTTGGTATCAGAGCGACTATAGGCTCTGATCCAACACTCTTCTTCGAACCTTGATCGATTACCCCAATCGTCCACCGATTGTGATTAACACCGATCCCCACCCGCCTCTATCCATTGATCCATGATGGCGGACCAAAGAGACAAGTGGTCCTGAAAGCTCAGCGATCCAATTTCATTCAAGATCCCAATCCTTACGCCGACGAATTACACCTCCTGGGCGATAAAGATGGAGGCGTTCATGGATGCCCAGGCGCTCTGGGATGCCATTGAACCACCCACCCTAGGCGCGGTGGATGCCAAGTTGGGCAAGAAGGCAAGAGCCTTTATTTTCCAGTCTTTGCTGAAGGATGTGCTTATGCAGGTGGCTGCATTCAAGTCTGCGAAGGAAATGTTGTCCATGGGGGAGTTAAATGGGCTCTAATTCAAACTCTAAGTAGAACAAAGTTAAATAGGCTCTAATTCAAACTCTATGTTGTCCATGGCAAGAACCTTCAAGAAGCGCTATGTAGGTGAGGACAGAGTTAAACAGACGCTAATTCAAACTCTAGAAGTGCTATAGAGCCCTGGGGACAACTGTTCCAGCCACCAAACAAATGAGGAAGTTCTTGAAGGCAGCCCCAGATAGATTCCTCCCTATTGTGGCGGCCATAGAGCAATTTACTGACTTGGCCGCTATGACTTTTGATGACTTGGTGGGGAGACTGAAGGCATACAAAGAAAGGTTGAAACCAGCCTCTCAAGCGAAGATACCCTCAGGGCAGTTACTCTTGACAAAAAGTGAATAGAAAGAAAAGGCCAAGAGTGAGTCAAAGTCTTAGAATCAATGACCCAGTGGATGGGAAAACAAAGGCAAGGGAAGAGGAAGGGGAAGGTATACACAAGGCAGGGAAAGCAAATCAAGAATAGAGGGTGGTGATAAAAGTCCAAACACCACCAAGACGGACAAAAGAAACATGAGATGTTTCAATTGTGACAAATTAGGCCATTTCTCAAATGAGTGTCGGGCTCCAAGAAAAAGAGACCAGGAAGCACACTTGGCACAAACTCAAGAAGATCAAGTACCAACCGTGTTGATGGTACAACATGATATGGGCCTACTTGAGGAACAAGGTGTATTCCTACAAGATCTGCCAGATGGAGGTGACACTTGCACCTGGTACCTTAACAATAGGGCCAACAACCACATGACTGGCATTAAAACCCACTTCACTAAACTAGATGAAGCCATTACCGGCAAGGTGAAGTTTGGGGATGGGTCAGTGGTTGTAATCAGAAGCAGGGGATCCATATGCTTTCAATTTTGCAATAGTGAGCATAGAGTAGTGACCAATGTTTATTTCATACGTACTCTAAGAAGTAACATTCTTAGTCTGGGTCAATGGATGAAGTGGGATGTAAAATTCTAATGAAAGAAAGCTACCTATGGGTCTATGAGAAGAGTGGAAGGATCCTGATGAAGGTAAAGAAATCTAAGAACAAACTGTACAAAATAAAGCTCACTGTCACACCCCCTATGTGCTTACTGACAGCCATGCATGACCAAGCTTGGACATGGCATGCAAGGCTAGGACATTTGAGTTTTGATTCCATAAACCACATGTCCAGACAAAATATGGTGAGGGGAATGCCCAAGATAAACCACAAATCATAACTATGTAAGAGGTGTCACGTTGGTAAACATAGGAGTCAAGCTTACCCCAGTACAAGCAATTTCAGGGCAAAGACACCCCTTGAGTTGGTACATGCTAATCTATGTGGGCCAATAGATCCATCTACACCTACTGGGAATAGATACTTTATGCTCCTAGTGGATGACTATTCAAGATTCATGTGGGTATACTTGCTTAAGTCTAAAGATAAGGCACCAGAAGCATTTAAGTTGTTCCAAGCCAAAGTCCAAATAGAAACTTCTTGTAAGATCAAGGTCCTTAGAACAGATAGAGGGGGAGAGTTTACTTCCATAAGCTTTGATCAGCTATGTAGCCTGGAGGGAATTAAGAAGTACCTAACAGCCCCCTACTCTCCACAACAGAATATGGTAGTGGAGAGAAGAAATCAGATAGTGCATGACTAGGTCTATTGTAAAGGCAATGAATATGCCTTTGGAATGAATATGCCTTTCGAACTCTGGGCTGAGGCAGTAAGACACTTTGTCTTCCTTTTGAATAGGAGTCCCACAAAGGCCCTAGAGGATATGACCCCTTACGAGAGTTTCTTTAAAAGAAAGCCAAAGATAAAGCATCTAAGGATGTTTGGATGCAGGGCACATGTAAAGATCCCAAGTCACAAGTAAAGAAGCTGGATGATAGGAGTGTTCAAATGGTACATCTAGGCATAGAACCTGGTTCAAAAGCCTACAGGTTGTATAATCTAGTGACTGGGAGAATAGTGGTGAGTAGAGATGTGAAATTTGAGGAAGGTAAAGCATGGGAATGGGATAAAAGTGACCCTGATGTGTCCAGCCAAAGGTATGCAACATTTGGTATGTCTTCTAGTTTTCCTGGTCTGAGTTATGTTGCATCAACTGTGCAAACATCTGAATCTGGTCAAAAATTTGATATGAGTACTAGGAATGAAAATTCACAATCCAGTGATAATCTAGATGATTCCAAGCCAAAGAAGACAAAGTGAAAAGGCTGAATTAGATTCTCAATCCAGTGATAATCTAGATGATTCCAAGCCAAAGAAGCAACAACATAAACAAAAGTTGCCAAAACCAAAAAAACCAACCATTTGTGCAGATAAGCCTTTGAAGAAGAAAGAAAAACCACATCAGCAACTCCAAACACCTCATGAAAGGTGGACTTGAGTGAGAAGACATTAAATGTTGAGGATACCTTTTTTGACCATTTTGAAAAGGGTACTCACATACCTCACTCAAAATCAAAGGATGGTGACACTTTCTTCAATCAAGGTATCATCAAAATCAAAGCAGTAGCCAACAAAGAAAATGTAAAAGAAGAAGGGCTTGAGAAACAAGAGCAAGGCTCCACAAGCTCATATTTAATAGAATCTCTAGGCACAAACAAAACATCATAAATCAATTGAGTCTAAAATCAATACTAAAATATCAAGACTTATCCATATGGGAGTAACAATTTTAGACACTAGTGGTAAACCAAGATCATTAAGACTTGGGTTCCCCATTCTAATTTATTTCTTTATGTATGCAGGAACAAGCATGGAGGCTGTCAACAAGTGGTGTGGTGACAGTGGTTGTTCCAGGCATATGATAGGAAACTGTTCTCTATTCCATGATTTCAAATGTAAAAATGCCTTATATGTGGCATTTGGTGGGGATAAGAAGGGAGGTAAAATTGTTAGTGAAGGAATGGTAACTAATGGTGTGCTTGAATTTGAGAAAGTCAATTTTTGTGAAAATTTGTAATATAATTTACTTAGTATGTCTCAAATTTGTGATCAAAATTATAGAACTTTATTTGATAACACTAACTATTATATTCTTAAGCAGGATTTCCCATTCTAGAAGATTAAATCCTTCTTAAAGCATCAAGAAGAGGAAACACTTATGTGTCGGATATGACCAATACTTCACTCACAAGAAATGAAACATGTCTGTTGACAAAGTTATCAGAAGATGAATCTCAGTTGTGGTATAGAGACCTGTTAACTCCAACATGAAGAACATGAATAAATTGGTGAACAATGACATAGTCATTAGACTACCAATGAAAGAATTTTAATATTCAAATCATCATTCATCTTATTATAAAGGAAAACAACATAGCGTCACATAACCAAAACAATCAACACTAATTCAACACCACTCAAATTGCTTCACATGGATCTTTTTGGTCCAACAATGTGTTGAGCATTGGTAATAGTCAATATTATTTGGTGATTGTTGATGATTTCACTAGATTTACATGGGTAGTTTTATTAAAATAGAAAAATGAAACATTAGAAACCTTAATGGTGTTTATCACTAAAATTGAAATCAAATTGATTTAAAATTTTAAATTTTTAGAAGTGATAATGGAACTTAATTTGTTAATAATGTTTTAGATTCCTTTTGTAGAAAAAAAGGCATTACCAGGTAATTCAATGCTCCATGAACTCCACTACAAAATGGATTTGCTGAAAAAAGAAACAGAACTCTAATTGAAGCAACAAGAACAATGCTAGCTGATTCACAAGTGCCAATCACCTTTTGGGCTGTAGTAGTGAACACAACATGCAATGTTCAAAACAGGATTTTAATTGTCAAAGAACATAACAAAACACCATATGAGCTTTTATTTAAAAAAACATTTTATAGGATATCTAAGAGCTTTTAGATATCATGTGTCTATTTTATACACAAAAGAACAATTGGGCAAGTGTTCTGAAAAAGCCTATGATGGTATCTTTGTTGGTACTCCTCAACATATTGATAATATAGAGTTTATATTCCATAACACAACATTATGGAAGAAACACCTAATGTATCATTTGATGAATCCTTATTTCCAATATTTGTTAAAAGATTATCATGGTTTTTTGATATAGAGACATTAAAAAACTCATTTAACTCTGGTTATTTGAATACTGCAGGTTCTACGGGTACATGCTATCCATATGTTCCTCCAAATATGAATCAAGTGTCTCTATCAGCTGATCCTGCAATACCATCACCACACACTTCCAATGTCCTTGGTTCTGTTACCTCATCTCAAATAGGCAATACATAACAAGAGCACCCCAACCGATCAACATCCTTAGATGAAAACACAACACCATAGCAGTCAACTTTGCATCCATAGATGTTTTGCCTGCATCTGAAGAAATAGGGAATATATTAACAGATTTTCCATCTACACCGTTAGATCATCCATATTCTGAAGATGCCTCAATACCTTCCAAGGAACTTAGTCAGTTGTTCAACAAACAATATTCGTTGATGTTCCTATAACTCCTGTGGATACTCAAACCACTTCAATAGATGTTCCTGCTAAAGTTGGTCTACTAATGCTAATACACAAATTCAAGAAGAATGACATCATTCAGATTTAGAGGATCAAAATGATGAATTCTTGGTTACTTTGGTGATTCTCCATCTTATTTGAATCCATTTCCCTTATTGAACACAACTACTTTAGAATCATCTATTCTAGTTTCATCTATTCGATTATAAATAGTTCATAAGAGATCCAATAGACAATATTATTGGTGATCTGAATGCAAGAATCACAAGAGCTAAGGGGGAGCAGCCAACATCTGCGTCTTCACTTGCTTTTTTGTCTCAAGTAGTTCCTCCCAACATAATAGCTACATTGAAGGATAATATCTAGATTGAAGCTATGCAAGAAAAGTTTCAACAATTCTAAAAGCAGAAAGTCTGGAATCTAGTTAATCTTCCTCATGGCTAATATCCAATTGGCACAAGGTGATTGTTCAAAAACAAACTAGATAGTAAGGGTATCATTGTGAGAAACAAAGCAAGGTGTTAGGATCTTGTATTTTAAGCGAAACACAAACTGATTAACGTGTAAACCAAACCAAATAGTGCGGAATCCTATTGATTGGCGATCCAATCAGTGAGAACGCACGTAGAAACAATAAGGTATTGAATCTAACGTTAAGAATCGATTAGGAATCGATCTGCAGCGTTCTATTTGGAGGCTTCTAGACGGCTAGGGTACATCTGGAGTTGAATAGGAATGAATGCTTACGTCTTTCCACGAATTAGGTGGTATTTATAGGTTAGGGTTGCTCATTCGGGTGACTGAACCATTAGCATGGTTCATTCGTGCGATTGAGCCATGCGGTTGATCCATTCGCACGGCTGAGTGTTCAGTCGTGCGATTGAGTCAGTCGCATGAAGTTGTTCAGGCGTATGGACTATTTAGGCGCATGGACACTCAGTCGCATGGCCATTTGGACGCATGACCACTGTTGGGGCGCATGGTCTAGTCGGACGTATGAGAACTTCACTTCACCAAGTTTGAGTGTATTCATTATTATAACATTATGCATAACACTTCAAACAATCACAAACCTATATAATTACGTCAATATGTGTTAATCAACTCATTAATGAAATATTAAACATTATAAACACAACCAAACATTGTGTATTCCATTAAGTACCCAATAGTTACATAAAGTGTAAGACATATTACATTAAGATCAGGATCTAGGTACATATATGTATCAACAAACTCCCCCTTGGACCTAGATCTATCTAATGTCTTACCTTCTGCATCACCTCTTCATACTTCTTGTACTTTTCCTTTCTTGTGACTCCTGCATGTATCTCAAACGCAAAGCAGAGTCTTATGACATTTTGGAATTTGAGGGCTTGTACAATATCTTGCGGGTCATAGAATAGTGGCCACTTGTATAATGTGTAGACATCATTATCAGACAAGTTAGTGAGCCACATTGGGTCAAACACCCTGATGGTATCCATTTGTCCCTCTTTATTTAGAACTATGACCGCCTCCCCGGTTCTCCAGTCATAGTACCACCACTTAAAGTGTGGAGTGAAATCCTGTGGCATTTCCTTGAGAGGGATTCTAGACATTGTTCTTGGGGGACTCCACTTCAGCACTATCTTGGGCTTACCAGTGATGGAGTCAACTTTAGATCGTTTGATATACCTCTTAGGTTGTTGAGGTTTGAAGTTGACCCACCTGGTGTGGTACTCTTTCTTTACGGCAGCCTCAAACCAGCCTGACATCTTCCTGGGTCAGCATATAATAACTTCAATTTCGCTAGCTGGTTGAGCTCAAAACCAGGTATAGTCTTTAGATCATATGGAAATCTAAAGTACTCTATGCCCTTTTCCCTCTTTATTGCATAAACATTTAGATCCTCGAAATGTGCCCACGCAATAATCCTGCCTGACACCTTATGATGTTTCTTCACTCTGTAGAGTTGGGCTCGGATTTCTTCGAAACAAGCAGCCCATTCTGCCTTTCTGATATCAACATCGTCGTTTGAGGCTTGGGCTTTTCCTTCAATCTTCTCAGACTCCTGCTCCATCTGATCCAATACTTAAATGTATCACTGACTAGGGATTCACCCAGATTGGGGACCATATTTCCCTCGTCGTCAGCGTACTGAGGATAGTGCTCTGCTATGATATCTTCTATATCTATCTCATCAATGTGATTTAGCTCTTCTTCACTAGTAGATTCAAAAGTTAGAGCATCCTTAATGATCTCATCTGGGTTCAACTTGAACATTTCAGCCAGTTGCTCATTTGAAAGATCATGAATTATTTCCCCCTCTTCAGGGGTATAACTCACACATCTCCTGACGATCCCTTGCAGATCAAGAATCATAGTTAATTGAGTCTTGATCTGCTGAAGGGGAGCAACATCAAATTCGTCCCTTTGAAAGTTTGGATCTGCTTGTTGTAAACATGTAACACATCAAACATTAGTTAATAATCAAGACAATATACATTAATCTTAATATAAACATCAAATACATAAGTTTAATACATGATTCAAGTACAAAAGCTATCAAATACATAATCATCTAATCATTACTTTTATCTTGAATCGCTGGATCATCACTTGGTGAGGCAGAAGAGGAAGCTTGTTGGTCTTGATTTCTCTTTGATCTTCTTTCTGAGGCAGATGCACCTGCATCCTCCTTCATCATCATCATCCTCTTGCTGTCCTCTGTCTTTTCTTCCTCATCCCCTTCATCATCATCACTCTCTTCATCTTCATCCTCATCATCATCCTCACCCTCATCACCATCTCCTTCCTTATCTTAAGAGGCTCATTTTTAGTTCCTTTGAGCTTGAGCATGATAGACTTTTTAGCATCCTCCAACTCCTCAATCTTCTTTGCTGATATGACTCTATGTCTTGGAGTTGGGCAATCTCTTCGCTCTAAGCAGCCATTTGTTGTGCCTACTGCTCAATCAGCTGAGCTGCTGAGAGATCTGCTGAGACTGTGCAGCTGTGAGATTTGCCAGCAGACGAATCTGCGCAGTCTTCTTGTCATTGGCTGCTAATAGATGCATCACCATACGGTTCAGCGCTGATAGTTGTTCTTCTACCCCAATGGGAGGTAGAGGTGATCCATATAGGTGGGTGGGATGTGATGTTGGCCCTGCTTGATGGCTAGTGGTAGTAGTGGTGGCAGTGGTGAAGATTGGGTTAGGTCTAGATGATAGTGGTGGTGATGTAGGTGTGAATGATATGGTGGTGGATGGGATATATGTAGTGGTGGGTGGTGTGGTGACAATGGTAGGGGGTGTGGGAATGGTAGTGGTTGATGTGGAGGTGGTCGTGGTGGTGGCTGTGGCTGTAGAGGTGGTTATGATGGTGGCTGAGGTGGTGATGTAGGTGTGTCTGGTCTTCTTTTTCTTCATGTCGTGGGGCTGAGCCATCCTTTTCTTCCTCGATCCTTTTGAGGAGGATGCTCCCCTTAGAACACGACTTGACGGCTCTGGAGCATAGGTCGGGTCAGAAGCAGTCTCTCCCGATCCACTGGGGCGTTCACCAACCACCCGGAGTCCATGTTCTGTGGGAATGACTTTGCTTCCCACAGTCCTAGTCAGTGGCTCCTCATCTGACTCCTCATCATACTCACTAGGTATAAAATCCTGGTGAAACCCAGCCGACTCTACTATATCTCCAGTGGGGGCAGATACTGGAGGTGTACTATCAGTCGTTGTGCCCCTCGGTGGAATGGGCATGGTATCTCCAGCATCCCCGCTGTCATCATCATCAGAGTCATCGGAGGGTAGAGCAATCTGCTCAACATCAGAATCACTATCATCGTGGTGCCACTTCCTCCGAGCTGGCACCATATAGTCCTCACGGGCCAGATGCTCAAACAGTCTCTTGACAGAGGGTTTCACCTGCTTCCCCATGTACACCTTGATCCGGACTAAGGTGGTATCATCCATCACCTTAAGCACTACTGCATCTTCCTTTTCCTTCGGCAGGGAAGGGAGCTTCTGGTCTATAATCATCTGCATGAATCGGGGGTACATGCAGAAGCCCTCCTTCCCTTTCCCCTCAATGTTCTCCACTAAGTAGGTGAAAATCGTCCTGGAGAAGCTGAACGGATGGTTCAGCACCAACGCTACATAGGCGTTTTGGATCTGATCTAACAACTCATCAAATCCTCCCTTCCTGGACGCTATGCACTTCAGCAGTACGTGAGCAAGGTACTTGAACTGGGGACACAGGTTGCTCTTGTTGAGCACCCCTGCATTGATGTCCCCAGAGTACTTAGCCGAAGAAAACATCCTCTGACAGTAAGGGGGTGTAGTCTAGTAGGACATTCAGCATCTTCCCCCAACTGCAGCACAATCCTGAGTCTTCCTCTGTGATCTCAATCGACCTCTCCAAAGATAGTACTCCTGATACAGTGAGGCTTAGAAGATCGGTCAAGTACTTCACCTTCCTAGAAGGCCTGCTGTATAGAACGATATGGAGTACATGGAGAAGATATAGCATGTGCAATTCTCGATCTCCTTAGAAAGGTGATAATGCCAGAAAAGTCTAAAGCATTTCTGGATGTCAGATCTAGATGAGCACATATGTTGTGCTTCGTACTCATGGTCCATCGACTCGCCATCTATTACACAATGAAAGTAAACATTAGTATCCATTGGCTAAGAATGTCTTGAATCACTTGGACTTGAAAACTTCTTTTCTTCATGAGAATGAGATTGTGCGACTGAGATCAAGTCGTGCGAATAAGCAGTGCGACTGAACTCCAGTCATGCGAATTAACCCATACGTACGACTGAGTGTGCTACTAGACTCATGCGTATGTAAACTCATGGATTACACCAGTCGTGCGACTGAATCATACGCATGGTTTAGTCGTGTGGTTTAGCTAGTCGCACACATCAGTCGTGCGACTGAAGTTCATCAACCTGTCCATTCGTATGTTGTTCTGACTGTTCAATTCAAATTCAATTTTTCACCAATTTTGAATTTTAGACTTCATGCTCTGGTTCATTAGACTCGCAATCCATTAGTTTAACACCTAACATCTTTAATTTCATTTGTTTACGTCGTTTAGTTAGGTTCTTTGAACACAAATGTTACGGTTTTTCTAAGTAGTCCGATTGTCCAGATTATGGATCAATTTGAGTGATATAACAATGGTTCTGCACCGCAAATTACCTAGAAGTCATTGCAAATAGTCAGTACTCGAGAATCAAGAGTTTACGGTGATCAAACGAAATTTGGGCAGAGTGACGTTAGTCGTGCGAATTAGGGCAAATTTGGGAGTGGTGAGTCTCTGCGACTGATTCTCCCTCTATTTATACATAACCTAAATTCAATCATACGACTGGGCTAATACACATATTTCATTCGAGCGAATGGGCCTCAATCGTGCGATTGGTTCAGTTGGTCCCCTTCAATCGTCCGACTGGAGTTCAGTCGTGCGACATACTCATTCATTCGCTCTTAAACATCCGACTGGGTCATTCGTATGGGTCATTCGGTTGAATGGTCTATACTCATGGTCCATTCATACGAATAGCTCCTATTCTCATGATAAGTTCATACTCATGGTCCATTCGTGCGAATGGGTCATACTTATGAAATTTTCTGCATTTCTTACCATTTGCCATTTAAACCCCTTTTTTTAAGCTTTAGAATCAACATTATACACATTTGATCATCTCAGATATGATCCTTTTATCTTTTGAAAACACATGTGGTCATCTCAGACATGACCCTTTTAGGTGAATTAATCCCTTACTGAATTCCATGATGTAGTCCGACAACAAATAAACTGAAATGACTAAATAAATAGAAAATTAAACTAAAGTACAAAATGTAAACTTGTTTTTAACTTTTTGTGAGAGGTAACCCTAAGATAGAAATCTACTAGATTCGTTTCTGGAATAGGCAGCTTCTATTTAGTTTGACCATACCTGGACCAAATCAATTTTGGAATCATAGAGGCAAGTCAAATCATTTGGGACTTGTTATCAAAACCATTTAATGCTCACTTCTCGGTTTTCATCCATAGTCATTAGCAAATTAGGAAATCATACTGGTACTATTAGATTCCCACATTGATTTGGACTTTCAAGAATTTGTATCCACGATGATTGTCAGTATATTTGTCCTCTTAAATCCATACACAGACTTTTGACACAGATTGGTGATAGTTTAAGGTTTATTATTTCAACCAACATTTGTGGATCCCACGCTTATATGATAATCAACATTCCTCAGGAGCTTTTGAGTGGTCTACAGGCATTTTGACAAGAAGAGACTATTCTTAGTGCTTTCAAAGAGAAGCCAATCCTCAGGTCAGTGCCATCGCACAGTAGAGAGGCGGAAAACAACAATGAATTCTATAATATCTAGGTTATGCTTATCCTCAGGTCAGTGCCATCGCACATCAGAGAGGCACACAACCTATCTTCTTGTTAGAGCATCGTTAACTTCTTTAGCACATAATGCACCAACAACATAAGTTATTGGTTTGATAGCATTTGTCTTTTTTTTCTTGCTTTGCTCTATTTATGGTCATCCGCACACATTTGTGGCGTTTACATGCTCATTACTTCTTATTGGAATATTGTTGATTATGTTAACCAGTGATAAGATGGGAGCCCACAGTCAGTTGAACAACTTAATTTGATCTTGAGATCACCAGTCAGGTCTAATCATCTATTGTGTTGAATCTACCGACATATCATCTGTGGTCTAGCAACCACTAGGTCTACTTTCATTGTGTTACCTTAGTAGATACCAGTTTTTCTATCATATTTCCTTTTATATTGCTCAGACTACACAGACTTAGACTTTGAATTTTGCATCTTTTCTAAATTAAATATTCAAGTCCCTCTTGATTTGTTCCTGTGTACTATCATTTTCCAAAGTATTTGAATCGGTATCACGATACGATCTACCTTTTGTCAACTAGCCTCTCCTTCTCCTCTCTCTTTTTTATAATAATGTTACTGGCTGACATATTCTCCCTCTAAAATTCTAAAATCATAACCGATTTACATATTTTAGAATTTTAATAGACAACTAAATAACATGAATTTAATTTAAAACAAAATAGAACAAATAAAGAAAATAAAAAAGAAAAAATAGACTAAACTGTATCGGACTACACATGATCATCATCAGGAATAACATCACTTTTCTTTTTAACGCCGTTGACCTCTAACAGATATAGAAAACATGGTTTGTCAAAAGCTTTTGTATAGAGGTCAGCGCGTTGAAAATCCGTATTTATTTTTACCACATCTATTAAATTCTTTTCAAAACAGTCTCGTATAAAATGATATTTTATACCGATGTGTTGGGTCTTAGGATGTTGTACTGGATTTTTAGTTACTGCAATTGCAGCAGAGTTATCAACAAAAATAGGAGTAGAAGAGAAATTTAAACCGTAGTCCCGCATTTGCTGTTGAATCCAAATGATTTGAGAACAGCAACTTGCAGCTGCAACGTATTCGGCTTCACAGGTTGACAGTGCAACCGAGATCTGCTTCTTACACTGCCAGGTCACTAATCTCCTCCCAAAGAATTGACACCCCACTGATGTAGACTTGTAATTCATCTTGCAGCCCCCGTAATCCGAGTCACTATACGCCGTGAGCTTAAAGTCATCATCATGAGGATACCACAACCCAAGTGTGGTTGTGCCCTTCAGATAACAAAATATCCTCTTAACCCCGATCAGATGGTTAACCATTGGCTTAGCCTGATATCTAGAACATAGACATGTAGCATACATGATATCAGGTCTAGAGGCAGTAAGCTACATGAGAAATCCAATCATTCCTCGGTACATTGTTGCATCTACCAGATCTCCATTTTCATCAAGTGCTATATCATGGTTTGTAGCAAGTGGATTCGCAGCTGCAGAAGCATTTTCCATGTCAAACCGACTGAGAATGTCTCCCACATACTTGGTCAAATGTAGAAAAATCCCTTTGGGTGTCTGATCCACCAGTAACCCGAGAAAGAATTTCATTTCCCCCATGGCACTCATCTCAAACTCCGCCTTCATTACTGCTTCAAATTCTTTGCATAACTCTTAGTTCTTTGAACCGAAGATTATGTCATCAACATAGATCTGTACTAGCAGTAAGTCTCCATCCTTTTCTTTGATAAACAGTGTGTAGTCAATGACTCCCCTGCGAATTCCGTGTTTCACAAGATGAGTCGAGAGTTTCTCATACTAGGCCCTTGGAGCTTGATGAAGCCCGTATAAGGCCTTGTCAAGTTTGTAAACTCTGTCCCGATGATAAGGATCTTCAAATCCCTCGGGTTGACTGACATAAACTGTCTCTCGAATTTCACCATGAAGGAATGCACTCTTCACATCTAATTGATAGACTTTGATCTTCATATACGATGCATAGGCAAGGAAGATGCGGATGGCTTCCATCCTTGCCACGGGTGCAAACACTTCATTATAATCAATCCCCTCAACTTGTCGAAATCCCTGAACTACCAGTCGAGCTTTGTTCCTGATAATGACACCTTGGTCATCCTTCTTGCATTTCAAGACCCATTTGGTGCCAATGACCTTAGCCTTTAGGTCTATCTACTAGTGTCCATACACCTAACTTCTTGAATTGAAGAAGTTCCTCTTGCATGGCACTCACCCATGCTTCATCATTCAGTGCTTCACTAACGTATTTTGGCTCAAACTGCGAGACAAAACACCGATAAGCACCATCGTGAGTGTATCCTTTTTCCATTACTGAGGCATAATCAGTTGAGTACAGCTGATTTCTGGTCCGCACTCCTGATCTGACATCCCCAATGAAATTGTCTAGGGGATGATAGACATTTAGATATGATCCTGGAGTGGTAGGAACAACTACCTCAGAGCCAAGATTAGGAACATTTGGTTCTGTATCTGAGGTAGAAGGAGTTTGAGGTTCCGAAGTCGAAGAGGCATCACTATTAGATGTTTATGGACTTGCAGGAATTGGAATCTGTCTCTCCTGATTGTTCTGGTCATCCTCTTCAGCTTCATCTTCTGAGGAGGAGTCACTGTCTTCTAGTGCTCCCCCTGAGTGATGAGATGATTCTCCCTGTGAGCTCGATGATGTTGTATCAAGACATGGTGTATTCAAGATATCATACATCATTCATGTAGCTAACTCGTCATCAGAAGGAGAGATAGGGATGTTGAAGGACTTGAAGAATCCATCATAGTCGAAAAAGTAAGCGGGTCCTTTTCTAGTAGGTGGTGTGGTATATCTCTGAACATCAACATTACACCCCACTTCTACTAAACCCGTTGAGTTGTTGTAAACTCTCTTGTTCGGTATGTTGCATCCTAGGAAGATCACTTCATCAGCCTTCTCGCTGAATTTTCCTTCTTGAGTCTTCTTCAGAAGTGTGCACGGCGCGCCAAATGGTTCGAGATACTCCAGATTAAGTTTACGTCGTTGTAGTAACTCGTAACATGTCTTGCCATGGCGCTTGACTACCAGAACTCGATTTAATGTATAACATGCATTTGCCACTGCCTCATTCCAGAATTGGATAGGCAGTTTCGAGTCTGCTAGCATTGTCCGTGTTGTCTCTATCAAGCTTCTATTCTTCCTCTCAGCAACACCATTCATCTAAGGCGTGTAGGGAGAAGTGAACTGGTGCACAATTCCCTTTTCCTTGTAGTAAGCCTTCATCCACTGATTCTTGAATTCAGTCCCATTGTCTGAGTGTACCTGTCTCACCTTCAGCTTGTAGAGAGATTCCAGTGTGGTTACTAATTCCTTGAATGACTCAAACGTTTCTGACTTGGACTTCAGAAACATTACCCAAGAGAATATTGAGTAGTCATCAGTAACCATATAACAGTACAAGCCACCTGCAATGCTCTTTGTACTGACTGGACCAAACAAATCCATGTGAAGAAGTTCAAGAGGAAGATCGATAGAATGAACTTTCTTTTCCTTATGAGACTTCTTCGTCTGTTTGCCTTTCTTGCATGCTACACATAAATCCAGAAGTTGGAAATTTTTACGTTAACACCTCTCACTAGATCCTTCTGAATTAGTGATTCATCTTCCGTTGATTAATGTGTCCCATTCTCCTATGCCAGGAAATGGAGTCCTTCTTAGTAGCTTTTGATAGGAAGCATTGAACTTCATGATCCATTGTAGAAGCCGTTGAGAGATCCAAGACATAAAGGTCGTTATATCTTGAAGCTGTCATCAGAACTTGGTCCTCCGGAATCACATAGTCTTTCTTTAGGACGTAACATTTCTTGTTGTCGAATATGACTTTAAATCCTTTGTCACATATTTGGGAAACAGAAAGTAGGTTGTTTTGAAGTTGTTGAACGTAGTTCACTTTATCAAACTTAACTTTCTGATTTCCAACCTCTCCCTGAGCTGTGATATAACCTCTTTTGTTACCAGCAAACGAAACATGCCCGCCTTTTATTTGTTTGACGTTTGATAAAAGAGCCCTGTTTCCTGTCATGTGCCTAGATGCTACGCTATCTACAATCCACGTGTTGGTTTCAGCACTGTAGCGAACACCCTGCACATACAATTTAAAGCATTAGTTTAGGTTAGGAACCCAAGCCTTTACTAGCTTGGGTTTCCCAGAGGCATCACACATCATGAATTCAACCCATTGACTCTTAGAAGGTGAGGGTAGCTCAGGTGCCTTATTGTCAAAATTATCAGACACAGAGGATGACTTTTCTTTCCATAAGCCAAATTTATGTAAGGCCTGTTTGTGATAAACAGACGACTGGCTAATGGGTTGAACTTTGGGTTCACTAGTTCTTCTAGGTGGAGTTAAAGAACTCCTCTTAGAAGACCTGGTTTTGAGTTCTGAAGTACAATTTTCTTCCTAGTTGTCTCAAAGTAAGGACAAAAAGAAGCAACGTGTCCACACTCTCCACAGTTGTAGCATGACCTGCTATCAACTTTATGATTCAACTTTCGTTATGGAGATCTGTGTGACATCCTAGTGACATCATTTTGTTTGGGTTTTGACTCTACTTCTTTTGATGTATGCTCTTGTTTAACAAACTTAACTATTTTGACATTCTTAACAACTTTTCCATTTTGGTTAACTAGACTTTGACATGAGACTTGTGAAAGGTTAACATAACAGTCTTTTTAGGTTCAGATTTGACTTTGTTTAACCCTGACTTTATATTAGCCTTTCCAAACTTTTTCCAGATTAACACAAGGCATTTTACCTTTGCCTTTAAAGTGGCCTCCTTTTGTTTTGTTCAAGATTAATTGAAGAACATGAGGAATTTGGATCACTTACAAGAGGAGTAGACACCACATGATCCTTGATGGGATTGTTATTTATTGGTTTACACTTAGTGTTCATCAAGGTCTCAGGTGGTGGTGGAACCACTTTATAACCAAACCTTCCCCATTGTTACGCTCTCTAACTAAGTGTTGGACAATATAAGATGAACTTGTCCAACTGTGCAGTTTTGTTTTAAAGAGTTGACTTCTACTTCTAAAACTGCTTTTTGTTTCTTAGTGTCTTCTAGGGAGTTAAGATAGTACCTAATGTCATTAGCTTGGCTAAATGCTACTACTTTAGTTTCCCTAAGCTGTTTATTCAAAAGGTCTATCTTTTCTTTGTACCTATGCTCATTTTGTTTTAAAACTCTATTTGCCTCAGTGCATAGTTGCAAATCCTTTACTAAGCTGTCATTATGATCTAATAACCTAGCAAATTTCTGATCTATGCTTTCTCTAAATTTATTACAATCAGAACAAGCATGATTTTTTGAAAAGTTGGTTAGTAGTACTTACCTAAGGAGCTTCTGATGAATTAATCATCAACGCAGCATCAGATGTCTCTGGTTCTGGTGATTCTGTCTTTGTTGTAGACGTCCCTTCTTCAGGCTTGTAGCTGACCTCTGTTGCAGTCTCTTCACTGTTTGACATCGCTATCTCAACTACTATATCTCTTTCACTCGCGGAATCATCATCTAAGTCATCCACGCTCGCAATATTGGATTCTCCCGGAGAGACAAACCTAAAGCTCTAGTTCTATCCTTCATCATCATGGGCGGTCAAGACTTTTGGATTGATGAAGTAGAACTGCTAGCTTGCTTGTCTTGACGAGTGAAAGACCAGAATGGATTCCCGTTTCCAGTCTTCTTTGGCTTCACACATTCTCTTTTGAAGTGCTCCTTTTCTCCACAGTTGAAGCAGGTCACCTTGCTCTTGTCAAAGCAAAAGTAGTGTCCTTAGTAGCAACCAAGTTTTGTCCGGTCTTCTTCACGAACTTCTTTGCCCTCCGGACAGCACTTGCTAAAGCCCACATAATATCCATCCTCTCTAGTTCAGTCTCATCAACCTGCTCGTAGTCCTCATCTGCCAGATGGCAGTTTCCAATTTTCCCAGCAACAAGTCCATCATAGGAATGGACCACTGCTGCCAAGAGATCCATGTGCTCTCGAGCTACTTCTACTATCACATTTCCGAGATTCTCAGTCTTCAGTCGTGTAGCATTTGCTTCAGATCCAATATATTGGGTACAAGAAGACCCTGACGTTTCTGATCCTGAAGGAGAGACTTGTGAAGGACCAGATGAGCTTGACACAAAGGCAGTCTGAAGAGGTGCTCCAAACATCTTAACTTGAGGAGTGGCATTGTACAAAGCTAGATTCTGAGTGTACGAAGACTTCTGAGCTCGATACTTCATCCTTAGTTCTTCTTCTCGCAGCTTTAGTATGAAATCATTGATGTCCAACCTTGATAGCAATCCATTCTGTCTCAGATTTGAAACAAAAAAGCCCAACTTTCTGGCAACCCGTCTGCAAAATTTGACACTTTATCTTCCATGGTAGTTGTGACACCATGTGTGTGCAGCTCGCTCATCAAATGGTAGAATCTATCAATGACATCATCTAAACTCTCATTTCCCATCGATGAAAAGTTGTCAAATTCTTTCTTCAACTCCTTAGCTTTAATGGCCTTCAACGAAGCATTCCCGTCATATCTTTTCTCCAGCTCATCCCATAACTTCTTGGCTTGCTTATTCTCTGAGAATTGGCGAAAAATATCTTTAGGGATATACTGTGTTAGCATTGAATATACTCTCTTTTCAGCATTATATTTAACTTTCTGTGCATCAGTCATTCCTCCTAAAGTAAGTTTCACCCCATCGGCTCCCACCAGCATACTGGATCCCGTCTCAATAGCTTCCCACATATTTGGATCCACTCTATTGAGGTTGATCTCAAAACGCTGTTTCCAGTGGGGAAACTCATCTAATGTTATAAGCTTTGGGGGTTTATTATGATTCCCCACCTCACTCTCCAGTAGCAGTAAGTTCTGAATCCGTGAGCCCTTCCTGGCTGTAAACGCTGACAACTGATCCTCCATCTCGATTAACTTTAAGTCTCTTAAACAATCTGTTAACTGGTACGAATGGACCGATGCGAATGGGCTACCCGTGCGAATGAAACTATGCGACTAGTTCAATCGTGCGGCTGAACTAAGCGATTGGTCCAGTCGTGCGAGTGAAACTGATGCGTATGAACAATGCGACCGGTAGGCATAGTCATACGAATGAAGATGCGACTGAGGCCAATCGTACGTCTGGGTATGCGAATGAAGTCCAGTCGTGCGATTGGGTCAATCGTGCGACTGAAGCTGCAGTTTTTCGAAAAGTTCTAGGTTTAACGTGTTTTTCTCGTAAAAACCCGAATTTTCACCAACCCTAATCGCCTTATGCCGTAGAAACCAAAACTTGATGAGCAGGGGACGTCCAAGACAACTTTTGACACAAAAAGATTGTGTTTTTAGTAAAAAAACACAACCTTTGTATCAAAATTTATTGAATCACACGTAATCAAGAGCCAAAGCTCTGATACCACTTGTTAGGATCTTGTATTTTAAGCGAAATACAAACTGATTAACGTGTAAACCAAGCCAAATAGTGTGGAATCCTATTTGATTGGCGATCCAATCAGTGAGAACGCACATAGAAACAATAAGGTATTGAATCTAACGTTAAGAATCGATGAAGAATCGATCTGCAGTGTTCTATGAACTTGGAGTACGAACTTGGAGGCTTCTGGACGGCTAGGGTACGTCTGGAGTCGAATAGGAATGAATGCTTATGTTTTTCCACAAATTAGATGGTATTTATAGGTTAGGGTTGCTCATTCGGGCGACTGAACCATTAGCATGGTTCATCATGTGATTGAGCCATGCGGTTGATCCATTCGCATGGCTGAGTGTTCAGTCGTGCGACTGAGTCAGTCGCCTGAAGTTGTTCAGGTGTATGGACTATTTAGGCGCATGGACACTCAGTCGCATGGCCATTCAAACACATGACCACTGTTGGGGCGCATGGTCTAGTCGGACGCATGAGAACTTCACTTCACCAAGTTTGAGTGTATTCAATATTATAACATTATGCATAACACTTTAAACAATCACAAACCTATATAATTACGTCAATATGTTAATCAACTCATTAATGAAATATTAAACATTATAAACACAACCAAACATTCTGTATTCCATTAAGTACCAAAAATCTGATATCCGAAACTATCCGAAATCCGATCCGTGTCTGAATCTAAATAAATCGATCCGAATCCTTATTCGGATATTCGGATCGGATCTCATCCGAATCCGAATTGCTTATTCGGATTTTGGATCGGATTTTAGATATTACAATTTTTTTATTCGGATATCCGAATAATCCAAATAAGACTTCAACTATATTTCTAGCCTAGTGCTCATTACTCAACTATCTATTACGTTTTCAACTCAATACATATGAATATTTACATATTCTAGTCATAATCTTAAATAATTATGCAATAATCGACCGTCTATCTAAATTAGATATTCTAATCTTCGTGTTACATACATTTACCTCTTACATTTTTAAATTGAATTTGCGTGTGCTTCATTTTTTTAGTTGTATATTTTTATTGTGATTTTCAACTTATACAAAATAAAAAAATAAAAAATTAGCAAAAAACAAAAACAAAAAAAATAAAATAATTATTTGGTTTATTCGGATAAATTCGGATTGTTCGGATATTATTCGAATCCGATCCGAATTGAATTCGGATAGATTCGGATCGGTTAGAAAAATTCCTTGTTCGGATCAGATCGGATTTTGGATAGGGTCCGGAAATTTTCAAATCCGAATAATCCAATCCGCATAATCCGTTATCCGATCCGATGAACACCCATAAGGTTGATAGCACAAGGTTATATCGAAGAAGAATGAATAGACTATGATGATGTTTTTGCACCAACTATAAGGATTGAAGCCATAAGAGTATTCCTAGCCTATGCTTCACATAAGAAGTTCACAGATTACCAAATGGATGTAAAATTTTGCTTTCTTATATGGTAGGATTGATGAAGAGGTTTATGTTGCTCAACCTCTATGGTTTGAGGATCCTAATTACCCATACAGGGTATACAAGCTTGACAAAGCTTTGTATGGTCTTTATCAGGCTCCAAGAAAGTGGTATGAAACATTATCATCTTTCTTAGTCAAGCATGGATACAATAGAGGCACAATAGATCAAACTCTATTTCTCAAACAAAATATCAAGACCTCTTGGTTGTCCAAATTTATGTTGATGGCATCATCTTTGATTCAACAAATAAGAGACTGTGTGAAAGCATTGAAGGATTAATGAAATATGAATTTTAGATGAGTTGAATGGGAGAATTAACCATCTTCCTCGGTCTACAAGTCCATCAAAAACAAGATGGCATCTTTATTAATCAAGAAAAGTATATTCATAAAATCTTGAAGAAATACAACCTTGCTGATACTTCTTCATGCAAAACACTAGAATCAACAATTGATAAGTTATACCTGATCCTACAAGGAAATCACTTGATCAAATACTATATAGATCAATTATAGGATCTCTAATGTATTTAACAGCCAGTAGATCTAACATAATGTTTGTTACGTGTGTTTGTGCTTGGTACTAATTAGATCCTAAAGAGTTCCATTTGAATGTTGTTAAAAGAATCTTCAGATATCTGAAAGGGAAACCAGCTCTTGATTTATGGTATCCTAAAAATGGAGACTTCAACCTCTACTCCTACTTAGGTAGTGACTTTGGAGGATGAAATACCAACAAAAAATCCACAACTAGTGGATGTCAATTCATAGGTCCAAGACTTGTTTCATGGCAAGCAAAAAGCAAAGAAATGTATCTGTATCCATAACTAAGGCTGAGTACGTAGCTGCCTCAGTTGGTTTCTCTCAAGTTCTTTGGTAGCAAAATCAATTACTTGATTATGGTTATAATTTCCTTCAAACACCAATTCACATTGATAATTTAGCTACTATGTTCATCACTACTAATCCAATTTAACATAGTAAAACATAATATATTGAAATCAGATACCATTTTCTGAGAGATTGCTTAGAAAAAGGGTTAATCAAGTTAGTCAAAGTGATACAACAAATCAACTTGCTGCTTTATTCACTAAAGCCTGTGACTCTCTTATATTTAATATTATATATGAGTCTTCAGGCATGATTAACTTAGATTAATTATTATCACCATAGAAAAGCATGAGTTGGTCTTTGTATATATTATTAATAAAATACAAAACATTTATAAAATCATAAAAAAACAAAAGAATTGTCTTAGTTAAATAGTCTTCTTTTCAGCATCTCATACTATAGGAAATGATAGTGCACTATGTCTTTACTTCTTGCCTGAGTTTTTAACTCTCTCATTAATGACTAATCAGAAGTGATTTGATATGTGGGTAGGTTCAACGTAAGTGGATAATACATTCAGTGCATGCAAAACATATTGAAAAGGTGACTATTTATGGGAAACTCCATTTTGAGGATCAAGCAAGTAAGTCTTATCCTGATGTGACCAACTTACTTACCCAAGCACACTATGTAAAACACTTTATAACTTCTATCTTTTCAAATCATATTCCCTACATTTTGTGTAAACAAAGACCTGGGTTTATGATCACCTTGGTATACATATATAACCAACTAGTGAATAGATTATGATCCTTATCATCCCTCTGTTTGTGTAAACAAAGACCTGGGCTAAAGACACCTCTGTTTTATGAAAGTAAAGGCCTAGTGACCTGATGATGATCATATCTAAGCTCTCAAAATAATCCTTTGTGATCAACTATATTTATAATAAGCTTTTACATCAAAGCATTCATGAGACTTCAAGTATGTCTTAAGATAGAATTTAAAACTTAATGTACATAGTTTCTAAGTGTGGAAAAGTGATTAATTAACTCACAAAAGGATGACAAACTCTAATGTGACTTGAATATGGAGCACATAATTGTCTATCTTCAAATAAAAACAAAACATGATAAACAACATGCCTAGTTGAAAATATACTCTTGCTTGAATCTATATGAAACATTATAGTTGCAATCAACACTTGCTTCATATCTAATTTCATCAAACAAATGGATACAGGAAGATGCTTAGAGTCATAGTATGGTCCCATTATGCGTATATACATGCTTGTACATTTTGTTTATATATTTTTAACTTATCTTATAGTTTTGTCGAACAGACCCGTGCTTTTCATGCTATTCTTATACATAAATTTATGATGAATGCAACATCTTTTCATATCAAAAATTTAGGGGATTAGTTACTACATGAAAATATAAAATCTAAATTTTCAAAACAAATGTAAAATGAAGGAATTGGGACTTGAGCACTAACTTGGCTGTAAGATATGTCAGGACCGTATACGTACGAAATACTAACAGATTCTACGTGTATACCGAATCAAATAGTGCAGAATTATATTTGATTGGTGATCCAATCAGTGAGAATAATTACCCAATCAAAATAATACTGAAACTAAACGTTATGAACGAGTAAAGATCGATCAGGATTGACCTATGAAGTTGGACAAGCTTCCTTGGACGTTCTAGAAGGCTAGGGTTCATAAGAGTATCAAGTGTTTCTCAAGTTCTTCAAGTGTCATTTTTCACGAATTAGGTGGTATTTTCAAATGTCCAGGTTTGGTTTACATCGCTAGAGCAACTCATAACATGTTTTACCATTATGTTTGACCACCAAGACCCGATTGAGGGTGTAACATGCATTGGCCACTGCCTCGTTCCAAAATTGGATAGGCAGTTTTGAGCCGGCGAGCATCGTTCTTGATGTCTCTATCAAACTCTGATTCTTTCGCTTAGCAACTCCATTCATCTATGGGGTGTAGGCAGACATAAATTGATGTACAATCCCTTTTTCTTTACAAAATGCCTCCATCCACTGGTTCTTCAAGTTTGTGTCATTGTCTGATCGAATCTGTCTAACTTTCAGCTTGTAGCGTGATTCCAAAGTAGTTACTAGCTATTTGAATGATTCAAATGTCTCTGATTTGGATTTCAAAAACATCACCCAAGAAAATCTTAAGTAATCATCTGTAACTACATAGCAGTACAGATCACCAGCAATACTTTTAGTGCTAACGGGACCAAACAAATCCATGTGTAGACGCTTGAGAGGCAGGTCAATGGAATTAAATTTCTTTGCCTTGTGAGACTTCTTGGTCTATTTGTCTTTCTTACATTCTACGCAAGACTTCTTGGTCTGTTTGCCTTTCTTACATGCTACGCAAAAATCCGGAAGCTAGAAGTTCTTGACATTCACTCCATTCACTAGATTATTCTATATCAAGTGATTCAACTTTCGTGGATTTATGTGTCCCATTCTCCTATGCCAAGAGATTGAGTCCCTCTATCAACAATCCAGGTATTTGTGATAGCACTGTAGCGGACACCCTGTACATTCAAAGGAAATTATCAGTTTAGGTTTGGGACCCAAGCCTTAACTGGCTTGAGTGACCCAGAGGAATTACACGTCATAAACTCAACCCACTATCCATTTGAGGATAAGGGCATATCATTCTTCTTAGTGTTCTCATTATCAGACAATTTACTTGACTTTTCTTTCCATAACCCAGTTTTGTGTAAGGCCTGTTTGTGATAAATAGACGACTAGCTTATAGTTTGAACTTTAGGTTCATTAGTTCCCTTAGGAGGAGTAACTGTTCAATTTTCTTTCTTGGAATCGGATAATAAGGACAATTAGAAGAAATATGTCCGCTTTTTCCGTAACTTTAGCATGATCGTCCTTCTACATGTTGAGGAAACTGATTATGTGGGGTTGAGTGTGATACAGGTGCGACATGAGTCTGGTTGGGTTTAGTAACTTCTCGTTTAGATCTATCACCTTTATAACAAAATAATTGTTTTGACGTTTTGAACATCTTTAACATGCCCTTTGGTTGGACTTTGATGACTAACACGTGTGTGGTTAACTGGGTTAGTCAGTTTGGGTTCTGAAATAGACTTTGGTGAACCTGACTTTACATTAACCCTTTTAAAAGAATCATTTAAATTCTCAACTGACATCTTGCCTTTTGATTGCACAGTAGCCTCTTTCTGTTTAGCGACCGATTTCTCCGGTTTACCCATGGAATCAGGATCACTAACCAAAGGAGTGGACAACACATGATCCTTTACTGGGTTGTTATTTACCGGTCTACATTTTGTATTTAAAAGGGTCTCATGTGGTGGTGGAACTACTTTGTAACCCAACCCTTCCCCATTATTTCATTCTTTCACTAAGTTTTGAACTATGTGAGAAGAATTGGTCCAACAATGTAGTTTTTGTTTTAATGAATTAACTTCGACTTCTAAAACTGCTTTTTCTTTCTTTGTTTCTTCCAAAGAATTTAAATAAAACTTTATATCATTTGCTTGATTGAAAGCAACAACCTCGATTTCCCTTAGTTGTTTACCAAAAGTTCTTTTTTTTCTTTGTAACTGCACTCATTTTGTTTTAATATACGATTAGCTTCAGTGCACAGTTGTAAATTATTTAATAAGTTATCATTGTGGTCTAATAACCTAGCAAATTTCAAATCAATGCTTTCTCTAAATTTATTACATTCATCACAACCATGTTTTTCAAATAGTTGGTCTTTTGTAATTACCTATGAGGATTCAGTTGAATCAGCCATCAATGCAGAGTTAGACTCTTCGGATGCTAGAGATTCTAAACTTGTTGCTCTGAGCTCTTCCTCAGCCAAGTGATGTACCACGTTCACAACTTCTTCAGTATCTGACATTACTTGATTCCCCGGAGACACAAAGCGGAAGGTCCAGTCTTGCCCTTCATCACCATGAGCAGTCAAGGCCTTTGTCTCTTTGCTTGAAGAGGTAGCTCCACTCATGGGTTTATGTTTGTTCCCGATATGAACGGGAACAATGAGCATGGATCTTAGGATTCATATTGATAGTAACAAAACTTGAATGATTAGATGCTAAAATATAATAATGACGAACATGATGAAGAACACAAACGTGTTTAATGTTTGATGTTTATTGATATGTTGTTGAAATCATCATCCATGAAGGATGATGATATGATGTTGTTGGTGATGGACCTAATTCACCCTAACAAGTGGTGAATTATTCACACTTTACAATGATAATATATGGTAATATTTATACTAGTCTAGTAGTTAAAATAATTACAAAATAAACCCTAGACTAATATTTTTGTGGCTTTTGTTCTTCAAAACTTCAACTTCCATAATATTGGAAATCTTCAATTTCTTCAAGGAAGAATACCCAACAATACTCCCTCTAAATTGTAGATTTCCGATATGAATTGAAGCTTGATGTTGATTTTGTTTAATAGTTGTTCAAAGCTAACAAATTTGTTATTGATGCGGAAGCGAGGTCTTCAAAACTTTGGTACAACTATATTATGTAACTCGATGTCACATTGTTTTTGTTGATGAGAGCCGAATACGAACCCTATTTTGTTTTGTTGATCATAAGCCCAATCTTCAACACTGGAGCCCAAGTCCAACTGTTGTTTTTGTTTAATGATGTAGCCCAAGTAACAAAGCCAATTATGTTCATGAGCCCATATTCCATGAATTCATTCACAACCCTAGTTTGCCGACCCTACTTTGGCCGAGAAAGTCCACCTACAGCAGCCCCTTCCCTTTCTTTTGCAAACCCTAATTAGGAAGCCCTAATTCGGCAGCCCTAATTCGCAAGCATCCCTAATCGGCAGCCACATTTGGCAGCCACATTCTTTCAACACAAGCTGCCTATGGCAGCCTCTTTTGCAACCCTAATTGGCAGCCACAATCGGCAGCCACAAACCCTAATTGCAGCACCACTTTGGCAGCCGCAAACCCTAATTTGCAGCACCACTTGGGCAGCCGCAAACCCTAATTTGCAGCACCACTTCAGCAGCACAAACCCTAATTTGCAGCCCCACTTAGGTAGCCACAATTAGTTCACAAGCAGCCCTAATCTGCAGCTATTTGATCCTTGAGGCAACCTCTTTCATTCGCTTTCTTGCAAGATCTGCATCGGATCTTGTGTTGTTGAATTGATTGTTGAGTTGCTTTCTTCTTATCTTTAATAATTTTAGCAATCTAACCATGAAATCTCATCAAAATCAATATGAATCCATCAACTCTGGCTCTGATACCAATTGTGTGTTCCAGACTTGAATGGGAACAATGAGCATGGATCTTTGGATTCATATTGATAGTAACAAAACTTGAATGATTAGATGCTAAAATATAATAATGATAAACATGATGAAGAACACAAACGTTTTTAATGTTTGATGTTTATTGATATGTTGTTGAAATCATCATCCATGAAGGATGATGATATGATGTTGGTGATGGACCTAATTTACCCTAACAAGTGGTGAATTATTCATACTTACAATGATAATATATGTTAATATTTATACTAGTCTAGATATTAAAATAATTACAAAATAACCCTAGACTAATATTTTTGTGGCTTTTGATCTTCAAAACTTCAACTTCAATAATATTGGAAATCTTTAATTTCTTCAAAGGAAGAATACCCAACAGTTTGTCTTGATGGTTGAAGGTGGAAAATGGATTTCCATTTCCAGTCTTCTTGGGCTTTACACATTCCTGTTTAAAATGCCCTTTTTCACCACAATTAAAGCATGTGACTTTGGTTTTGTCAAAACCAAAGGTTGTGTCTTTAGTGGCTACTAAGTTCTGCCCCATCTTCTTAACAAACTTTTCGCTCGTCTAACTACACTTGCAAGAGCCCACATGATATCCATCCTCTCCAGCTCGTTCTCGTCAACTTGCTCGTAATCTACATCTGCAAGATGACAATTCCCGATCTTCCCAGCGACTAAACCATCATAGGATTAGACAACAGCTGCAAGAAGATCCATATGCTCCTTTGCAACCTCCATGTTATATTACCAAGATTCTCGGTCTTCAACTTCATAGTATTGGCTTCAGGCACTATGTCTTGAGTCGATGATGACCCAGACGTTCTGGTCCTGAAGCAGTGGATTGTGAGGGGGCCGCAGAACTGGACACAAATGTTGTTTGCAGTGGTGCTCCTTAACTGGTTGAAGTGGGAAATAAGTTATAAAGTGAAGGATTTTGATCATAGGATCCTTTCTGTAACTTGTACTTCATTCTCAGTTTCTCTTCTTTTAGTTTCAAGATGAAGTCATTTATGTCTAACTTTGCAAGAATATCATTCTGTCTCAGATTAGACACAAACAAATCCCATTTATTTGGCAAACTATCTGCAAAACTTAACACTTTATCTTCCATTGATGTTGTTACACCATGAGTGTGCAGCTCACTCATCAGATGGTAGAACCTGCCAATGATGTCATCCAAGCTCTCCTTCCCTATCGATGAGTAGTTATTAAACTCCTTAAGAGCCTTAGCCTTCAGAGCCTTTAACATTGCATTCCCATCATATCTCTTTTCCAATGCTTCCCATAACTTTTTCGTCTGCTTGTTCTCAGAGAACTGATGAAAGATATCTTTAGGTATCGACTGAGTCAACAAGGCATATACTTTCTTTTTTGTATTGTACTTAACCTTCTGGATGTCATTCATTCCTCCCAGAGTTTGCTTAACTCCATCAACACCAACTAGCATCGTGTAACCTATCTCAATGGATGCCCATAGATTGGGATCAACTCCCATAGATAGCTCTCAAACCTCTGCTTCCATTGTGGATAATCATCTACTGTTATAAGCTTTGGTGGTTTATTGTGATTCCCAATTTCATTTTCCAGAAGTAGAAGGATCTGGATGCGAGAGTCCCTTCCGGAAGTAAAGGCAGTGAACTGATCTTCCATTTCTATAAACTTTGAACTTCAGAACAAGATTGGTTCACTTGCAGGAATGGACAAATGCGGATGAGTCAATCGTGCGATTGGACAATGCGGATGAGTCAATCGTGCGATTGGACAAATGTGGATGAGTCAATGAGGGTGGCTCAGTCGTCCGATTGGACAATGCGGATGGCCAATATGGATTACTCAGTCATGCGATTGGACAATGCGGATGACTCAGTCATGCGACTGGGCAATGCGGATGGCCAATGCGGATGGCTCAATCGTACGAATGGACAAATGCAGATGACTCAATCATACGAATGAGTTATTCATGCGACTGAAGGCTGCTGTGTTTTAAAAATTTTGAATTTTGATACTTTGACACGAATTACAATTTACCCAGAAACCCTAATCTGCCGTATGACGAAAACTTCAACTTTAATGCCTGTAAACGTTAGAAAACACCTGTGGACCCAAAAAGATGACTCCTTTGAGTTAAAACGTGAGGTTTGACATAATTCAAATTGAATCAAATGCAAAATCAAGAGCCAAAGCTCTGATACCACTTGTCAGGACCGTGTACGTACGGAATACTAACAGATTCTGTGTTTATACCGAATCAAATAGTGCGGAATCCTATTTGATTGGTGATCCAATCAGTGAGAACAATTACCCAATCGATGTCAGATTGAAACTATACGTTATGAATGAGTAGAGATCTATCAGGATTGATCTATGAAGTTGGACAGGCTTCCTTAGACGTTCTAGATGGCTAGGGTTCGTAAGAGTATCAAGTGTTTCTCAAGTTCTTCAAGTGTCTTTTTTCATGAATTAGGTGGTATTTATAGGTTATGGATTTCCAAACGTACAACTGAACCATTAGCATGGTTCAGTCGTGCGACTGAATCATGCGATTGATCCATACGCACGAATGAAGGTTCGGTCATGCGATTTAGTCAATCTATGTCTCAATCGTGCAACTGATCCAGTCTCCTGGTTCAGTCGTGCGACTGTGTTGATACATGTATGTCCCTAGATCATGATATGAATGTAATAGATCTTGTTTGTCTGATTCTGAGGTAATGCTTGGAATGATTAATGAAATAATATTACTTGTTTGATATTTATAATGTTTAATATTTCATTAATGAGACGACATTGATTTGGTTAATTAGATTTGTGGTTGCTTGAAGTGTTACACATAATGTTATATTAATTAATTAATACATTCAAACTTAACATAATGAAGTTCTCATGTGAGTGGCCATGCGAATGGACCATACGCATGAATAACTTCATACGAATGACTCAGTCGCACCATTGAACCAGGAGACTGGATCAGTCGTATGATTATAACATGAGATTGACTCAGTCGCACGACTGAATACTCAATCGTGCAAATGAATCCACCGCATGGTTCAATCGCACGACTGAACCATACTAATGGTTCAGTCGCACGAATGAATAATACTAACCTATAAATACAACCCAATTCGTGAAAAATAGAGAGCTTTTGATTAATTACGACTCCAGACGTACCCTAGCCGTCCAGAAGCCTCACAATTCGTTCTCCAAGTTCATAGAACACATTAGATCGATTCCCAATGGATTTCTAACATTAGTTTCAATTCTTGATTGATTCTTCGTGTGTTCTCCCTGATTGGATCGCCAATCAAATAGGATTCCGCACTATTTGATATGGCCTACACGCTAATCACTAGGTATTTCGTTCAAATACCAGGTCCTATCAAGTGGTATCAGAGCTTTGGCTCTTGATTACGTGTGATTCAATCAAGATTGATAAAAAGTTTGTGTTTTTGCACTAAAAACGCAATCTTTTGCGTCAAAAGTGATCTTGGGCGTTCCCTGCTCATCAAAGTTTGGTTTCTACGGACTTAGGCGATTAGACCTTGCGAAATTTCGAATTTTTACCGCTAAAACACGTTTAACCTAGAAATTTTTGCAAAACAGCAGCCACAGTCGCACGAGTGTGCCATTTGCACGACTGGACTTCATCCACATAGTCCAGACGCACGATTAGACCTAGTCGTATCTCCTTTCGTACGACTGAACCGTTCGTTCGCATTGCTCATACGCATCAGATTCATTCGCACGACTGAGCTAATCGCTTAGTTCAGCCGCACGATTGAACCAGTCGCAGAGTTCATACGCACAACTAGACCATTCGCATCCTTCAGTCGCACCAGTGACAGTTTGATTTATTAGACTTCAAGTTATTCGCCATGGAAGATCAAATGTCAGCCTTTACTGCCGGAAAGGACTCTAGGATACAGAACCTGCTGTTGCTTGAGAGTGAAGTGGGTAATCATAATAAACCACCAAAGCTCTTGACGTTAGACGAGTTTCTCCATTGGAAACAACATTTTGAGATCTACCTCATGGAGTGGATCCGAATCTGTGGGAAGCCATCGAGATTGGATATAGTACACCGTTGGAGCTGATGGAGTTAAGCTAACGTTAGGAGGGATGACAGATGTGCAGAAAGTTAAATACAATACAGAGAAAAGAGTTTATGCATTGATTACACAGTCTATTCCTAAAGACATATTCCACCAGTACTTAGAGAATAAGCAGTCCAAGAAACTTTGGGATGAGCTAGAAAAGAGGTATGACGGGAATGCTTCATTGAAGGCAATCAAAGCTAAGGAGTTAAAGAAGGAATTCGATAACTTCTCATCGATGGGAAACGAGAGTTTAGACGGCGTTATAGATAGATTTTACCATCTGATGAGTAAACTGCACACACATGGGGTGGCAACTACCATGGAAGAGAAAGTTACTAACTTTGCAGACGGATTGCCTGAAAAGTGGACCTCATTCGTGTCTAGCCTTAGACAGAATGGAATGCTGGCAAAACTGGATATTAATGACTTCATTCTTAAGTTGCGAGAAGAGTCACTTAGGATGAAGTACAGAGCTCAGAAATCTTCTTACAATCAAAATCCAGCCTTGTACCACGCCGCGCCTCAAGCTAAGACATCTGGAGCACCTCTCCAGACTGCATTTGTGTCTAGCTCATTGGGTCCTTCACATGCGTCTCCTTCAGGATCAGACACGTCGGGACTCTCTTGCACCCAGTATATTGGATCCGAAACAAGTGCTACTAAACTGAAGACCAGAATCTCGGAAATGTGACTGTGGAAGTAGCTCGAGAACACATGGATCTTTTGGCTGCAATGGTCCATTCTTATGATGAACTTGTTGCTGGGAAGATTGGAAACTGCCATCTGGCCGACGAGGACAACAGGCAGGTGGACGAAATGGAGCTTGAGAGGATGGACATAATGTGGGCCTTAGCTAGTGCTGTCCGGAGGGCAAAGAAGTTTGTAAAACAAACCGGACAGAACTTAGTAGCTACTAAGGATACCACATTTGGCTTTGACAAGAGCAAAGTGACCTGCTTCAACTATGGAGAGAAGGGTCACTTCAAAAGAGAATGTGTCAAGCCTAAGAAGACGGGTAACGGGAACCCGTTCTCGTCCTTCACTCATCAAGACAAGCAAGCTACCAGTTCTACTTCATCAAGCAAGGATCCAAAAGCCTTGACTGCTCATGATGATGAAGGACAGGATTGGAGCTTTAGGTTTGTCTCGCCAGGGGAATCAAACATTGCAAGTGTAGAAGACATTGACAGTGATTCCGCTAGTGAAGGATATCTAGCAGTTGAGATAGCGATGTCACATAGTGAAGAAGCAACTGCAACCAAGGTCAGTTACAAGCCTAAAGAGGAGTCTAACACGTCAGAGACAGAAAAGACAGAATCGCCAGAACCAGAGACATCTGCTGCTGCGTTGATGGCTAACTCTTCTGAATCAACTCAGGTAAGTACTACTGACCAAATGTTTGATAATCATGCTTGTTCTGATTGTGATACTTTTAGGAATAGCATAGATGAAAAATTTTCTAGGTTATTAGATCATAATGATAACTTAGTAAAAGATTTGCACCTGTGCATTGAGGCTAATAGGGTATTAAAACAAAATGAGCATAGTTATAAAGAAAAGATAGACCTTTTGACTAACAGCTTAGGGAAACCGAAGTAGTTGCCTTTAACCAAGCTAATGACATTAGGTATTATCTAAACTCCCTAGAAGACACTAAGAAGCAAAAGTAGTTCTAGAAGTAGAAGTAAGTTCATTAAAACAGAAACTGCATAGTTGGACTAGTTCTTCACACATAGTCCAACACTTAGTGAGAGAAAGAACAACGGGGAGGGATTGGGTTATAAAGTGGTTCCACCACCATCTGAGACTTTGATGAACACTAAGACTAGACCAGTAAATAGTAATCCCATCAAGGATCATGTGGTGTCTACTCCTCTTGTTAGTGATCCAGATTCCTTATGTTCATCTATGGACTCTGGAAACAAACAAAAGGAGGCCACTTCAAAGCAAAGGATAAATTGTCTAGTGTTAATCTGGAAAAGGAATTTGAAAAGGTTAACTTAAAGTCAGGATCAAACAGAGTCAAATCAGAACCTAAAAGGACTTCTAAGGCTAATCTTTTACATACTTCAAGTGAAAAACCTATTAAGCAAAAAGAAAAGGAGTTAAACAGGTGAAAACAGTTAGCTTTGTTAAACCAGAGAACAACCAAAGAACCAGAGTCAAAACCTAGAGTGAGTAATGTTACTAGAGTGTCACACACTTCTCCACAAAGAAGTTTAATCATAAAGTTGATAGCAGATCGTGCTACAACTGTGGTGAATATGGACACATTGCTTCCTATTGTCACTTCTATCAGACACCTAGGAAGAAGATTGAACTTCAGGTTTCAAAGCCTAGGTCTTCTAAGAGGATTTCACTGACTCCAACTAGAAGAACTAGTGAACCTAAAATTCAACCTGTAAGTCAGTCAACTGTTTATCACAAACAGGCATTGCACAATCTGGATTATGGAAGGAGAAGACATCCTCTGTGTCTGATAATAATGACAAGAAGGAACTTGAGCTACCCTCATCCTCCAAGGGTCAATGGGTAGAATTTATGATGTGTCATGCCTCTGGGAAACCCAAGCCAGTAAAGGCTTGGGTTTCTAACCCAAACTAATCCTTTACTTTGTATGTGCAGGGTGTTCGATACAGTGCTGAAACTAACACGTGGATAGTAGACAGCGGAGCATCCAGGCATATGACAGGAAACAGGGCTCTTTTATCAAACGTCAAGCAAATAAAAGGAGGGCATGTTTCGTTTGCTGGAAACAAGGGTGGCTATATCACAGCCCAGGGAGAAGTGGGGAATCAGAAAGTTAAGTTTGATAAGGTGAACTACGTTCAACAACTACAAAATAACTTACTTTCTGTCTCCCAAATATGTGATAAGGGATTTCAAGTCATCTTCGACAACAAGAAGTGTTACGTACTAAAGAAAGACTACGTGATTCCAAAGGACCAAGTTTTGATGACTGCTTCAAGATATAAAGATCCCTATGTCTTGGATCTGTCAACAGCTTCTACAACGGATCATGACGTTCAATGTTTTCTATCTAAAGCTACTGAAAAGGATTCCATCTCCTGGCACAGGAGAATGGGACACATTAGTTAAAGGAAGATGAATCATTTGATTCAGAAGGATCTGGTGAGAGGAGTAAATGTCAAGAACTTCCAGCTTCCTGACTTCTGTGTAGCTTGTAAGGAAGGCAAACAGAAAAAGAAGTCTCATTCAGAAAAGAAAGTTCATTCAATAGAACTTCCTCTTGAGCTTCTTCACATGGATCTGTTTGGTCTAGTCAATACGAAGAGCATTGCAGGCGACTTGTACTGCTTTGTGGTCACTGATGACTACTCAAGGTTCACTTGGGTAATGTTTCTGAAATCCAAATCAGAAACATTTGAGTCATTCAAAGAGTTGGTAACCACACTGGAATCTCTCTACAAGCTGAAGGTTAGACAGTACGCTCATACAACGGAACTGAATTCAAGAACCAGTGGATGGAGGCATACTGCAAGGAAAAGGGAATTGTGCATCAATTCACCTCTGCCTACACGCCTCAGATGAATGGCATTGCTGAAAGAAAGAACAGAAGCTTGATAGAGACAGCACGGACTATGCTGGCAGACTCGAAACTGCCTATCCAATTCTAGAATGAGGCAGTGGCGAATGCATGCTATACACTGAATCGAGTCCTGATAGTCAAGCGCCACGGAAATACATGTTACGAGCTACTACAAAGATGCAAACCGAATCTGGAGTATTTCGAACCATTTGGCGCGCCGTGCACACTTCTGAAGAAGATACATGAGGGTAAATTCAGCGAGAAGGCAGATGAAGCAATATTTCTAGGATACAACATACCGAACAAGCGAGTTTACAACAACTCAACGGGTCTAGTAGAAGTATGGTGTAATGTTGACGTTCAGAGATATACCACACCACCTACTGGGAAAGGACCCGCCTACTTCTTCGACTATGATGGATTCTTCAAGTCCTTCAATTTCCCTCTCTCTCCATCGGATGACGAGTTAGCTACACGATGATGTATGATATCTTGAATACACCAACATCTAGCTTACAGGAGAATCCTCTATTCAGCCAGGGGGAGTAGTTGACGACATGACTCCTCCTCTGAAGATGAAGCTGAAGAAGATAACCAGAACAGTCAGAAGAACAGGTTCCAGTTCCAGAAAGTCCACAAGTATCTACCAGTGATGTACATTCGACTTCGGGGCCTCAAACTCCAACTACCTCAGCTGCAGAACCAAATGTTCATAATCTTGGCTCTGAGGTAGCAGTTCCTACTACTCCAGGATCATGACTAAACGTCTATCATCCCCTAAACAATGTCATTGGGGATGTCAGATCAGGAGTGCAAACCCGAAATCAGCTATACTCAGCTGATTACACCTCAATTATGGAAAAAGGATATATTCATGATGGTGCTTATCGGTGTTTTATCTCACAGTTTGAGCCAAAATACGTCAGTGATGCACTAAATGATGAGGCGTGGGTGAGTGCCATGCAAGAAGAACTTCTTCAGTTCAAGAAGTTAGGTGTATGGACTCTGGTTGATAAACCTAAAGGTGCTAAGGTCATTGGCACCAAATGGGTTTTAAAATGCAAGAAAGATGACCAAGGGTAATTATCAGGAACAAGGCTCGATTGGTGGTTCAAGGTTTTCACCAAGTCGAGGGAATTGACTACAATGAGGTGTTTGCACCCGTGGCAAGGATGGAAGCCATTCGTATCTTCCTTGCCTATGCATCGTACATGAAGATTAAAGTATATCAATTAGATGTGAAGAGTGCATTCCTTCATGGGGAAATCAGAGAAACAGTCTATGTCAGTCAACCCAAGGGATTTGAAGATCCTTATCATCGGGATAGAGTCTACAAGCTCGACAAGGCATTATACGGGCTTCTTCAAGCTCCAAGAGCTTGGTATGAGAAACTCTTGACTCATCTTGTGAAACACGGCTTTCACAGGGGAGTCATTGACTGCACGTTGTTCATTAAAGAAAAAGATGGTGACCTACTGCTCGTACAGATCTATGTTGATGACATAATCTTCGGTTCAAGAACGAAGAGTTATGCAAAGAGTTTGAAGCAGTTATGAAGAAAGAGTTTGAGATGAGTGCTATGGGGGAGATGAAGTTCTTTCTTGAGTTACAGGTGGATCAAACACCAAATGGGATCTTTCTACATCAGACCAAGTATGTAGGAGACATTCTCAGTCGTTTTGACATGGAGAATGCATCTGCCGCTGGGACTCCACTGGCTACGAATCACGACATAGCACTTGATTAAAATGGAGATCTTGTAGATGCCATGATGTATCGAGGAATGATTGGATCCCTCATGTATCTCACTGCCTCAAGACCTGATATCATGTATGCTACATGTTTATGTTCTAGATATCAGGCTAAGCCTATGGTCAACCATCTGATCGGGGTCAAAAGGATTTTCATTATTTGAAGGGTACACCCACACTTGGATTGTGGTACCCTCATGATGATGACTTTGAGCTCACTGCGTATAGTGACTCAGATTACGGAGGCTACAAGATGAACTACAAGTCTACATCTGCAGGGTGTCAATTCTTTGGGAGAAGACTAGTTACTTGGCAGTGTAAGAAGCAGAAATCGGTTGCATTGTCAACCTGTGAAGCCGAATATGTTGCTGCTGCAAGTTGCTGTTCACAAATCATCTGGATTCAATAGCAAATGCAAGATTACGGTTTAACGTTCTCCTCTACTCCTGTTTGTGTTGATAACTCTGCTGCAATTGCAGTAACTAAAAATCCGGTCCAACATCCTAAGACCAAACATATCGGTATTAAATACCATTTCATAAGAGACTGTTTTGAAAAGAACTTAATTGATGTGGTAAAAATTAATACTGATTTTCAACGCGCTGACCTCTATATAAAGCCTTTGATAAACCACATTTTCAATATTTGCTAGAGGTCAACGGCGTTAAAAAGAAAAGTGAGGTTATTCCTAATGATGATAATGTGTAGTCTGATGTAGTTTAGTTAAAGTTTTCTTTTTTATTTCTTATTTTATTTGTTTATTTTAGTCTGTTTAATTTAAACTCATGTTATTTTGCTGTTTATTAAAATCGTAAAATAATTAAAGCATTTATGATTTTAGTATTTTAGGGGGAGAATTTGTCAGCAAGTAACATTTAAACAAAAAAAACGAGGGAGAAGGGGTGGATAGCTAATATAAGGTAGACCGTAACTATGATACCGATTCAAACCCTTTGGAAAATGATAGTATACAGGAACAAATCAAGCGGGACTGTAAAATTTAAATTTAGAAAAGATGCAAAGACTCAAAGTATAAGTCTGTGTAGTCTAAGCAATATAATAGGGAAGATGATAGAAAAACTAGTAACTCCTAAGGTAACACATGAGAGTAGACCTAGAGGTTGCAAGACCACAATTGATATGTCGGTAGATTCAACACAATAGATGATTAGACCTGACTGGTGATCTCAAGATCAAACTAAGTTGTTCAACTGACTGTGGGCTTCCATCTTATCACTGGTTAACACAATCGACAATATTCCAATAAGGGGTAATGAGCATGTAAACACCACAAATATGTGCGGATGACCATAAATAGAGCAAAGCATGGAAAAAAATGAAAGAAAAATTCTATCAAGCTAATGACGTATGCTGTTGGTGCATTTGGTGCAAAATAAAATTAAGCTGCTCTAACAAGGAGATAGGTTCTGTGCCTCTCTGCTGTGCGATGGCACTGACCTAAGGATAAGCATAACCTAGATATTCTAGAATTCATTGTTGTTTGCCGCCTCTCTGTTGTGCGATGGCACTGACCTGAGGACTGGCTTCTCTTTGAAAGCTCTAAGAATAGTCTCTCCTTGTAAAAATACCCGTAGATCGCTCAAAAGCTCCTGAGGAATGTTGATTACCATATAAGTGTGGGATCCACAAATGTTAGTTGAAATAATTAAACCTAAATCTATCACCAGTCTGTGTCAAAAGTCTGCGTACGGATTTAAGAGGACAAACATATTGACAATCATTGTGGCTGTAGTTCTTGAAAGTTCAAATCAATGTGGCAATCTAATAGTTCCAGTATGATTTCCTAAAAGCTGCTAACGACTCTGGATGAAAACCAAGAATAGAGCATCAAAAGATTTTGACAACAAGTCCCAAATGATTTAACTTGCCTGTATGATTCCAACATTGGCTTGGTCCAGGTGTGGTCAATCTAAGTTGAAGCTGTCTATTCCAGAAACTAATCCAGCAGATTTCCATCTCAGGACTTATCTCTCACAAAAAGCAAACACGCTTATTTTGATTCTTTAGTTTAATTTTTTTTAGTCGTTTTAGTTTGTTTGTTTGTCGGACTACATCAGGAAAATCAGTAAGGGATCAACTCACTAAAAGGGTCATGTCTGAGAAGACCACATGTGTTTTAAAAAAAAAAGGTTTAAAACAGTCACGACTGAGGTGATCAAAATGTTCTCAAGTCAAAATGATCATGTCTGAGATGATCAATTGCTCATAACGTTAATTTCTGCAATTAAAGGGATTTTAAAAGTTAAATATTCAAATTAGCAGAAAAGTTAATAAGTATGACCTATTCGCACGAATGGACCATACGTATGAACCAATCATACTAATGGAAGCCATTCGTACGGATGGACCATGAATATGGATCATTCAACCGAATTGTGGACCAAAAGAACCAATGAGCCGGATCAGAAAAACCTTTAAGTCCTATAGACATCACAACAACTACTGAAGACCACAACAGCTGAAGACAACAGCTGATTACAAACTCTGAACACAAGTGCTGAAGACAAAGTCTGAAGACACAAGTGCTGAAGACAAAGTCTGAAGACACAAGTGCTGAAGACAAAGTCTGAAGACACAAGTGATGAAGACAAAGTCTGAAGACACAAGTGCTGAAGACAAAGTCTGAAGACACAAGTGCTGAAGACAAAGTCTGAAGACACAAGTGCTGAAGACAAAGTCTGAAGACACAAGTGCTGAAGACAAAGTCTGAAGACACAAGTGCTGAAGACCAAAGTATCAGACGTTGTCACAACAGCTGAAGAGGTCTTCTTCAGTAGTTGTGATGGTTTACCTTCAGTAGTTTCTTGTTTCAGTATTTGTAAAACAACTGAAGAGTATGTTCTTCAGTTGTTATTGTTTCAGTAGTTTCTTTTCAGTAGTTGTAATAATAGTTAACACTTAGCATTTTTGTAAGAAGATGTCAGCTGTTTGACATCTTCAGTAGTTATGTTAACTATCAGTAGTTTGTGATAAATTCTGTTAGATGTCACTATCAAGTGACATCAGCAGACGTCACGTCTCTTATATAAGATGTGTCGACCTAATTGTAATTGTGACATTCCGTTACCACGAAAGCGAATATTGAATGAAATATATCTGCAGATTTCTCTCTATCTATAACCATTTTGTTCTTACATTGAATACCTTTTTGTTCTTGTGATTTGGCTAATTCATTGTTAGAATTCCGTTGCTATACTCTCTAATCAATCAAACGTAGATCACTGATCCTAACATGAATGGCCCATATGATTGGCCCAGTTGGATGCTTAAGGGCGGATGAGTGAGTCAGTCGCACGACTGAGATCCAGTCGGACGACTAAAGAAGGACGACTGAACCAATCGCACGACTGAGTCCCACTCGCACAACTGAAAGGTGCATATGAGCTCAGTCGCACGATTGAATCTAGGGTAGTATAAATAGAGGGGGAGTCAGTAGCAGAGACTCACCACCTTCAAAATAACCCTGAATCGCACAACTTAACACAACTCTGCAAAAATTTCATTTGATCTCTAAACCCCCCGTTTCTTGATTACTGACCATCTACATCGACTCTACAGGTAATTTAGGGTATAGAAGCACTCCCATAACATTCAATTTGATGAAAAAATCAGTACATTCAGACTCGCAAAAGAACCAAGACTTAAGTGACTTAATAACCTAACTAAATGACTCAAACAAACGAAAGTAATGATGTTAGGTGGTATAAGAATGTATTGCGAGTCAAATGAACCAGATAACGATGTCTAAAACTCAAAAATTGTGAAAAAGTGATTTGAATTAAACAGTCAGTACATCATGCGAATGGACAGAGTGATGAACTTCAGTCGTACGACTGAAGGGTGCGAATTGCTTAAATGCACGACTGAACCATGCGTATGAAGTTCAGTCGCACGACTCAGTGGTACGCATGGGATCAGTCGCACGACTGAACCCCATTCGCACTGTTCAATCGCACGACTGAACTCAGTCGCACACTCTCAATCGCATGACAGAAATATTTTCTTCAAGTTTAAGTGTTTCATGACTTTCTTAGCCAATGGTACTAATGTTTAAGATCTTTGGGTAACAGATGGCGAGTCGATGGATTATGAGCATGAAGCACAATATATGTGCTCATCTGGACTTGACATCAAGAAACACTGCCGAATTCTCAAGCATCATCACATTTCTACTGAGATCGAGGATTGCACATGCCATATCTACTCCTTGTACTCCTTATCAATCCATTCAGCAAGCCTTCTGGGAAGGCGCTACAGTCGATAGATCGTCTGAGCCTCATTGCATCAGAAGTACCATCTTTGGAGAGGCTATTACTATCTCAGAAGAGGATCTTAGGATCGTATTACAGTTGGGGGATGACACTGATTGTCCGATTCGGTTACACCCCCTCACAGTCAGAGGATGCTTTCTTAGAGCCAAGTACTCTGGGGACATAAATGCTGGGGTACTCAACAAAAGTAACCTCTGTCCCTAGTTTAAATATCTTGCGCACGTGCTGCTTAAGTGCATAGCTTCCAGAAAGGGAGGTTTTGATGAGCTGTCTGACCAGATGCAGAACGCGTATGTTGCGTTGGTGTTGAACCATCCGTTCAGCTTCTCCAAGATGATCTTCACCTATCTGGTGGAGAACATCGAGGGGAAAGGGAAGGAAGGCTTCTGTATGTACCCGAGATTTATGCAGATGATCATAAATCAGAAGCTTCCCTCCCTGCCGAAGGAGAAGGAGGATGCGGTAGTCCTCGAGGTGATGGATGATACTACCCTGGGGAGGATGAAAGTGTACAGGGGGAAGCAAGTGAAACCTCCTGTCAGGAGGTTGTTTGGTCATCTTGCCCGGGATGACTACGTGGTGCCAGCAAAGAGAAAGTGGCGCCACGATGATAGTGACTCTGATGTGGAGCAGATTGCTCTACCCACTCATGACTCAGATGATGATGACAGTGGGGATGCTGGAGACGGTATGCCTATTCCACCTAGAGGCACTGTGTCTGATGTTGTTCCTCCAGTGTCCGTCCCAGCTGGAGAAGTAGCCAAGTCAGCTGGATTTCATCAGGATTTTGTTCAGGGTGCGGAGGAGGAGGATGAATCGGATGTGGAACCCCTAACGCGAACTGTGGGAAGCAAAGTTGTTCGCATAGAACATGGGCTAAGGGTGGTTGGTGAACACCCGAGAGACTCCGAAGAGACTGATACTGACCCAAGCTTTGCACCGGGGTCCGCAGGCAGGGTTGTAGGGGGAGCTTCCACCTCAACGGGGACGAGGAGGAAGAGGATGGCTAAACCCCATGGTCAGAAGAAGAAGAAGCTTAGGGTGACCTTCCTCACCACCATAGCCACCACATCCACCACATCCACCACATCCACCACATCCACCACAGCCACCACAGCCACCACATCCACCACAGCTACCATATCCACCACCATACCTCCCACAACAGCACAGATTCCATCCACCACCATATCCTTTACTCCTACATCACCTCCATCATTTCACAGACCTATCTTTACTACAGCCACCACCACCACCACCACTTCACACCAAGCAATACCCTTAGCCCATCCCTCACATACTTCTGGATCACCTCTACCTCCAATCGGGGTAGAGGAACAGCTGTCTGCGCTTAATAGAATGGTGATGCGCTTACTAGCTGCAGATGAGGAAAAGGCAGCCTAGATCTGCCAGCTTACTGACCTGACTGCTGCACAATCTCATAAAATTGCAGAGCAGGCTTGAGTTATAGAGGAGCAGGCCCAACAGATGGCTACTCAGAGCACTGAGATAGCCCAACTCCAATCACATAGTGTCAAATCAAGCAAGAAAATAGAGGAGTTGGAGAAGGCAAATAAGACTATCCTGTTAAAACTGCAAGGATCTAAGGAGGAGCCATTGAAGATAAATGAAGGGGACAGAGATGATGATGATGAAGATGATAATGAGGATGTTGAGAGTGATACTGAGGAGAATGAAGAAACCTAAGGAGATAGGACAGAGGAGAATGACGATGATGATGATGAAGCAGAAGGAGGGGATGCAGCTGCATCGGCCTCTGCTACAGGTCAAGAGAAAAGGTCAAAGAACAGACAAGATCAATCAGCTTCTACTTCTGCTCCTCCAAGTGATGATACTATGATACAGGATAAAAGTAAAGACTAGATGTTTATGTATTTATTTACTTTTGTATTTGAATCCTGTATTGAAAGCGATGTATTGAATGTTTATATTAAGTGAATGCATTTCTATTTGATTAATTACTAATGACTTATGTGTTGAATGTTTAAATCAAACATATCCAAATTACCAAAGAGATGAGTTTGATGGTGCTCCCCTTCAGCAGGTCAAGACTCAGCTAACAATGATTCTTGATCTGCAAGGGATTGTTAGAAGGTCAGTGAACTATACCCCTGAAGAAGGAGAAATAATTCATGACCTATCAAACGAGCAATTGGCAGAGCTTTTCAAGCTAAATCCAGATGAGATAGTGAAAGATGCTCCGACATGCGATTCGACTAGTGACGAAGAGCTCAATGATGTTGATGAAGTCAAGATCGAAGATATCACTACCGAGGATTACCCTCGGTACGCTGAGAATGAGGGTAATGTAGTCCCCAATCTGGGTGAATCCCTTGTCAGCGATACTTTTGAGGTGTTGAACAATATGGAGCAAGAAACAGAGAAAGCAGTAGGAACAGCCCAAGCCGCAAATGATGATGTCAACATTCGAAAGGCTGAGTGGGCTGCATGTTTTGAAGAAGTTAGAGCCCAACGTACTGCACCAAAGAAAGATTCCTACACTAAACTCTATAGAGTCAAGAAACATCACAAGGTGTCAGGAAGAATCAAAGCATGGGCGTATTTTGAGGATCTTAATGCTTATGCGGTTAAGAGAGAACAGGGCATAGAGTACTTCAGATTCCCCACATGATCCGAAGACTCTACCAGGTTTTGAGCTCAACCAGCTGGCCAAATTAAAGCTTTTGTATGCTGATCCGAGGAAGATGTCAGGCTGGTTTGAGGCTGCCCTAAAGAAGGAGTATCACACCAGATGGGTTAACTTCAGACCCCAACAGCCTACTAGGTATATCAGAAGGTCTGAGGTTGATGCCATTACTAGCAAGCCCAAGAGAGTGTTGAAGTGGAATCCTCCGCGCACAATGTCAAGAATCCCACTCAGGGAAATGCCACAGGATTTCACTCCACACTTTAAGTGGTGGTACTATGATTGGAGAACAACTGAAGTGGTCATAGTCCTAAGCAAAGAGGGACAATTGGATGTGATCAGGGTATTCGACCCGATGTGGCTTACAAACTTGTCGGAAAATGATGTCTATACGCTATACAAGTGGCCACTGTTCTATGATACGCTAGATATTGTACAAGCTCTCCAGTTCCAGAATGTTATACGACTCTGCTTCGCGTTTGAGATTCATACGGGAGTCACAAAAGATGAGAAGTACAAGAAATACAAGGAGGTTATGCAGAAAACAAGAGATTAGAGAGATCTAGGTCCAAGGGGGAGTTTGTTGATACATGTATGTCCCTAGATCATGATATGAATGTAATAGATCTTGTTTGTCTGATTCTGAGGTAATGCTTGGAATGATTAATGAAATAATATTACTTGTTTGATATTTATAATGTTTAATATTTCATTAATGAGTCAACATTGATTGGTTAATTAGATTTGTGGTTGTTTGAAGTGTTACACATAATGTTATGTTAATTAATTAATACATTTAAACTTAACAGAATGAACTTCTCATGCGAGTGGCCCATGCGAATGGACCATACGCATGAATAACTTCATACGAATGACTCAGTCGCACGACTGAACTAGGAGACTGGATTAGTCGTATGATTATAACATGAGATTGACTCAGTCGCACGACTGAATACTCAATCATGCGAATGAATCAACCGCATGGTTCAATCGCACGACTGAACCATACTAATGGTTCAGTCGCACGAATGAATAATACTAACCTATAAATACAACCCAATTCGTGAAAAATAGAGAGCTTTTGATTAATTACGACTCCAGACGTACCCTAGCCGTCCAGATGCCTCACAATTCGTTCTCCAAGTTCATAGAACACATTAGATCGATTCCCAATCGATTTCTAACGTTAGTTTCAATTCTGGATTGATTCTTCGTGTGTTCTCCCTGATTGGATTGCCAATCAAATAGGATTCCGCACTATTTGATCTGGCCTACACGCTAATCACTAGGTATTTCGTTCAAATACCAGGTCCTATTAGACTGATCCAATAGCATGATGTATTCATGTGTATGGTCCATAAGCATGGTCCATTCGTATGAAGACTCATACGACTAAGTTTGAACACATTTCTCAATCATTATTGACTAAGAACTATGCACAACAACCTCAAACCTATATAGTAAGTTCATTATACTTATTAAACATTATAAACATCAACCACATATTATATTTCATTTAACCCATTCATTACATATGTGTAATATATGAAAGACTTTTACATTAAGCACATAAACTAGGGACATATGTATCAACAAGATACATGAGTTTCTTTAATTTAAATCATTTCTTACACAAGTTGCCATGAAAAAACAGTCAACAAGGTCCAAAAGATTTAAATGATTCTAACAATTTAATAGAATCATACAAATAAATAAGTTTCAGTAGTAGCTACAGTGCAAAATTTGGATTTCAGCAGAAGCTATAGTGCAAAATTTGGACTTCAGCAGAAGTTAGAATGCATTTTCTTAATCAGTAGTTGCATTGTGTGAAACTTAAATAGGAGAAATATGTCCATCTGAAGATTGGTAACCTACGTATGTGGTGATATTTTCAAAAGTATAATACAATTTCATAGATTGATAACCTATGGAAAATCAAATCCGTAGATGATTTACGGAAGAACTAAAATCCACGGAAGGGTAATACGGAAGAGGGACCCACTTCATTTAACAAATGAAATTAATAAATCCAAGGGGTATAAACGACTATTTTAACTTCTCATTTTCATTACTGTGAATCCAAGGATCGCAATCAGAAATTATTAGTGTTAAAGGAAATCAAGTTAATGTTTGTGGAATCAACATTAACCTGGTTGAATTGTTGATTAATGAAAAATGATTATAACGAACGCAATAATATGAATGCAATTAATAATCAAATAGGATTTGGTTCAAAAGTATTAAAATTGTTCTATGATTACAAGCGGATAATCAATGAATGACATAAACAATAAATGCTTTGGTCGTGTTGATGTTGATGTGACAGCTGCTAGGGTTTATGTGTGAATTGATATGATATTTGTGCTTGTCGTTTGATTGCTCGTGTGTTTGTGTTTTGATAGTCTAATGTCCACCGCCTTCTATCTTGATGTCAAACTTAGGATCCATATTTATAGGCACTTGTGTTTCGGTTAAGGAAACACCGGATCTCTTGGGATTTGCACAACTGTCTTGTTGACTTGTTGACTTGTATTATTTAAATACAAGTGTTTAGACTTCACAGCTGCATAGTCTTCCATAGATGATTGTTAATCCGCAGGTACCTTGTTCTTTCAAAGGTATCTTCACTTGAACTTCAGATCTGATTGTTCATTTGCAGAAGATCTTCGGATGGATAATACATGTAAGAAACATATCTATGAAAAAACAAAATGTTCATCCGTAGATGTTTCTTACACTTGGTCAATTTTAGTAATTCACCAATTATAATAGTTGTACCTGCACTCATACACAAATCAACACACATATGAGTTAACCTATATACATAATTAATAGATCAAAGTAATAAATTATAATCATTCATTACAAGTATTGATTAAAGTTCTAAGCCTTTACAAAATGATCTAGTTCTATTGTTCCTAGATCTAACAATACTCCCCCTTAGGCTTAGACACCTTTAATCAGGTCTTCAAAACTGAAAGTTCTTTCAATCTTGACACCATTTGTAGAGATTAATGAAGAGGCTGATGCAACCTAAACATCTTTAGTCTTTCCTGCATGCTGCATAAATACATCGAAGTAGAATGCTTCGGAAGTTTCATATGTGCAAGAGAATACTCTAAGTGTGAAATCTTCCGAAGCCAAGACCAACATCTTCCGAAGCCAAAGATGAAGTCTTCCAAAGCCTCAAAGACAAAGTCTTCCGAAGCTTCAAGTTCATGAAGACAGATTTCTTCCGAATACTTTTAGTAACATGCTTTATCTGATGTACTATTGGACACCTTTCTGCTACAACTCTGCAAGTCACCAACGAACATGGTTTGGTGAAAATGTCCATGCTTTTGGTAACTGTACATTGAGGTCTTGAGTCTGTAACTTTCTACTTTATGTATTTTATCCTTTTTGTAATAGATAAGGATGTGAGCTATGGCATGTCATAGTCACAAGTCAAAAGGCAATCTGCCTTTTGACTCTACAATTGATTTTATGTGTGTCTAGTCAATTGTATCCAGCTGGCTTTCAAACTATAGCCAGTTGTAGGATGTTGTATAAGTATCTCATGTTCTTGTATCTTTCGAATATGCTTTTGTAACACTTGTAATAGAACATAGAGAAGGCAATATACTACATTCTTGAAAACCAAATACTTGTTTTCTTTGTCCACCACTTCTATCATATAAACATATAAGCATAGATCATTATATGCTCTTTCATCAGATAGCTGTGGGAAGAATTTGTAATGTAAGTATGAAGTGTAGATGGGGTGGAGAAGTTTGATCTCTATTAGGTCAAAAATTCTTATATTTGCACCTTTATTCCCATCAGCATTCCTCAGTAGCACCGTTTCTTTTGTTTTCTCAAGATATCCCTACCCAGTTATGGTAATAGTGTACTGATTTCCTGCTATGACTTTGATGGCTATTGTTTTTCTATTAGTATAACCAACCCTCCTTAAGAATTCATTATCAACTAATGTAGAGGAGTTGGTGTTTGATCTTCTTTCCTTCTAATGTCTTTTCTTATGTTTAGCATCTTCTCTCTTAGCCTCCTTCAGCACATCATCTATAAACCTTGTTTTCAGTCTACCCACAGACATAGAGAAATCCCTTCCTTTTTGATGAATTGGATAGTTAGTGATGATTAGGCTGTGCAAATCTTTAATGTTTCTCTCAGGAAGACTCAGTAATGCTTCTACATCATGGAAGTATTCAATTCTTCTAGATGACCTATTGATGATTGCATACTCCCACTCTTGATCATACTTCCAGGCCATGATCTTGTTGTCTTCAATAGAGTTGGGGACTTGTGATGTGATCAAACAACTCTATCAAGGTAGTCTTCTGCTCTGTAATTTCTCTGGTTCTTGTACCAAAGGCCACACTTTTCTAGGTATAACTACTTGTGGCTCTCTGATTAATTTTTCTTTCCCTTTGTGTAGATCTTTAGGTTTAACAGTTATAGGATCAGCAGGGAGTTTGCTTTGTTTCTCATATGATAGGTTTGGAGCTTCTGTTCTGAATCTCATCCCTGTGTCAAGCTCAACAACCATTACATGTTCCATCATTCTCCTAAGCTCACCAACATTTCTTCCCTTAAGCTCACGTGCCTTGTAGTTGTGATCCTGTAGCCAACAAATCATATTATACTTGCTAAGTTTTGCTATATCACAGTGGCCTAGATCTTTCTTGATTTTTTGAATGGCTTGAAATGTAGTGAATGCTTCATAGTTATAATTTGGGATCATGAATCTAGCAAGTTCAAATTCTTTCAGTAGATCCTCCATCTCAGTCACATTCATTCTTTCAACCATATCAAAAGGAAACCCATGGTTGATAAGTGTCATAAAAATGTTTGACTCAGGCCTTTCTTCTAATATTTCTTTAATGGTCAACAGTTCCTTAACATGTGATTCTTTTTGTTCATTGGGACACTCATCTTTAGTAAGCTTAATCCATTCAACATCACTTTCTGTTTCAGCAAGAGACATAGGCTTTAAGGTTGAAACATTCACTTATGGAACGTGCTCATGGGATATAGATTTTGATCTCTTTGGAGAATCTTATACTTCAATCACTTCCTTCTTTATAGGACCCAAGTACTTCTTTTTCTTTGAATATGAATGATTGGCATTGAAGCTTTAACGGATTCTTTTGTTGGTTTTGTAGCAGGAGCATTAGTTTCAATGTCCTTCATCTTCTTTTTCAGCCTTTCAATCTCCTCATCCTTCATTTTCAGCTAAGCAAATTGTTCTTGTAGAGTCTTGTTAGCTTTGTTGCTCTCCAACACAAGCATTCCCTTTTCAGCCTTCTTACGTGCAATTGAATCTTCTTGTCCTTTAACAAGCTCATGCAGGGCATCAATGACTTCATTGTTTTCTTGAATGTTTTCTCTTAATCTTTTTAGACTAGATTCCTGCTTTAGTAGTTGATCATCTTTTTCTTTCATCATCTCCTTCAACTCTTGAATTCTTTGCTTACTACTGTTTGACTTGACAACAAGCTTGTTGTATTAAGCAACCAAATAACTTTTGCTGACTGGGATATCATCATCACTGAGATCAGTTTCATTATAAGCAATCACATTAACAAAGTTGGTTTCTTTTTCTTCATCCTAATGTTGTTCAACAATCTCATCATCATTCACTTCTTTAGGTGCTACACTAGCTGGGCTTGACTGGACTCAATAGCTTGCTCTGCCTGTTCTTGATATGGTTGTTGTTGTTGCTGATGGTCAGTATCCGGGGAGACAGGTTCAGAATCATTTGAATGGATAGGGGATTCAGTCTTGGTTGGTGAAAGTTGAATTGCTTATGAAGGTAACACTATCTCCCCGGTGTAAAAGCTCTCAGTGGATTGCATTTGTGGAGTTGGAGGATTATTTGGTGAAAGAGGGTGGATTGGAGAGATTGGTTGAGTGTTTTGACTGGCTGGTGATTGTGGTTGGGGTGTTTGAGGTTGATTTGGTGATAGAGGGTGAATTGGAGAGATTGGTTGAGTGTTTTGACTAGCTGGTGATTGTGATTGAGGTGTTTGAGGTTGTTGGTTGTTGCACCCTGAAAGGATCATACATGCCAACTCCATGGGTGAATTGATGATTGCTCAGCTGGAATCCCACAAGTCCAAGAACAAATGCGGATGAAGATCTGTAAGGAAAATAACAAGTGTTATCTTCCGCATTAGTTGATGCCGAAGACATAATTCTGATGCGGACAAGTGTTTACTCTTCCACATTAACCAATGCGGAAGACATAACACTAATGCGGAAGAACAAAAGAAGATGCGGACAAGACTTTGCTTATCTGCATTGACAAATGCGGATGACCGACTACATGCGTACAAGTATTTGTTCATCCGCATTAACCAATGCGGATGACCAATTTACTAATGCGGATGATCAAGTGGAAATGCTGATCAAGATTATCTCATTCGCATTTGTCAATGCGGATGAACAAACAGAGATGCGGATCAAGACTTAGACTAGTTTTTGATGTAATAGGTCAGGGGTAGTTTAGTCATTTTGTAAAGGCATCTTGTCTGCCTATGAATAGAATAGTTAACCTCGTACTGAGGTCACGACTGATAGATAGAGAATTTTTGTTGTAATTATTCTCTGTAATTTATCAACTATCATATATCAATACAAACAACATTTATGAATATCTTTCTTGCTTTGAATGTTCTTTGATTGTTTGTTTCCACCACTCAATCATTGACTTGATTATCATATTCGATTCACAGTAAGAATATCGCTCTTACTCAACTCAACCCCAGTCGATTGGTATCAGAGGCTTGGCTCTCAATTCTCTTTCAGATCTGCGCACAGACTGAATAGAACTTGATTGATCTGGTAATCAAGTTGCTAGTAGTGGATATCATCATCTCTACTAGTAAACAGCAAGAATACTCCTGTCAAACAGCAAGAAAATCATTACAGAACTCATTCTGAACCTTGAAAGAACTGCCTGAACAAGTTGGACTCATCAAACATAATCAATCTTAAAATCAACTAAATCTATACTTACACAAATCAACATGGATTCTAACAGTTACTCTGAACTAGGTCATACACCTAAACCTCCCATGCTTAAGCACAAATCTGAGTTTAAACAATGGAGAATAAGGTTTAGAAATTATATCACAGGTGTAGATCCTGATTTTTGGATCTCAATATGTAAGGGTCCACATATTCCTGTTATTCTATCAACAGCTCAAGCTGCACTTTACAAGACTGCTAGAATACCAATTGAAGACTTAACTCTGGATGAAGATGACTATAAGAAAATCAAAATTGATCTCAAAGCATACTCAATTTTGACTCAAGTACTCAAGATGGATGTGCTAAAAAGATTGGAAAAGTATGGAACTGCTAAGGCTGTTTGGGATGCACTCAAAATTATGTGTGAAGGAAGCAGTGAGGTTGCTGAAATTAACAAAGACAAGGTGGTCAATCAGTATGAAACCTTCCATCACACCAAAGGAGAATCCATATCAAAACAACTACACAGATTTGTACAGTTGGTAAATGATTTGGAAATTATGGGTGTTTCTTACAATATTAAAGAAGTTAACAAGAAAATGCTTCACAGTCTACCTAAAAGCTGGAAGCAGAATGTCACAATGCTGAAAAATACTCTTAATCTTGAGAGTACCACTCTAGACATTATGATAGCAAAAATTGAAGCTTTGGAACTTCATGAACGAAGTAGAAACCTGAATGGACCAAGAGTGATTGAGGCCTACAAATTTCCTTCAGAATCTCATTCTGTTAAAAATGCTTTCATCACAGAGGAAGATGATTTCATCTCATCAAGAGATCAACTGAACAATACTGGTTCATTGCAACTCCACCATTCAATTATCCTTCAATTTCAGCTCAAGCACCTAAAGTCTCAACTGTTCCTCAAACCTCTCCAAAAGACTTAAAATCAGAAGAGCAAAAGGCAACTTACAATCCTTTTGTTGCAAGCTTTGAAGCATATCTAGGGGGGAAGACTCACTTCTGCCCACCTAATTCAGGAAGATCTTGAAGAAATGGATCCTGATAATGTTGAGGAGATGGATCTATAGTGGCAAATGGCAATGATTGCCACGAGAGCAAAGAAATTCTTCAAAAAAGGAAGAAAGTTGAGCCTGAATGAGAACACAAAACTTGGATATGACAAATCCAAGGTGAAATGCTTCAACTGTGGCATGACTGGCCATTTCTCAAGAGAGTGCAATGCTCCCAAAAGAAACAACTATCCAAGAAACTCTCCAGCTCAATCATCATCACAGCCCAATTCAAGCTATCACTCCAATAATCAACAATAGCAGTATCATCATTTTATCATCAACAACATACCAGAATCAACCACAGCTGACAAATCAAGCCCATGCAAGCAGTCAGCCTTCTGCCAGTGCCCTTGTGATTAAACAAGATGGGATATGTGACTGGAGTGTGTATGTTGAGGAAGTCAAGCCTCAATTCCAGAATCATGCTCTTATGGCTCACATTAATGATGGACCATCTTCAATGCCTACTGAGGTAAAAACTAACCTTTGTAGTGAAAAATGCATAAATGAATTACAAGAGTATAGAGAAAACAACCATAAACTGGCAGATAAAATTAAAGAAGAAAAAGTGAAGTCGGAAATGATAAGAGATAACTAAAAAGTTTTAAAATCAAAATCAAACCTCTCATTTCTGACATAGAAAAATTGCATGGTGAGAAATACAATCTTGCAGCTGAAAATAAGCTACTTACTAAAAAGTTAGCTCAAGCTAAAGCTCACAATCTATAACTGAAGTGAAACTTGAAAAGTTTCAAATGTCTTCAGTCAAGCTGCAAGAGATGCTGGATTCACGAAAGGATCCAAAGGACATGTCAGGGATTGGGTATAATTCATGTCCTCCACCATACAATGACAATTACACTGTCATGCCTGACTCTATCTCACTCTCTGAATTAATTGAACCTAAAACTATGGAACCTAAATTAGTAGTGAAACAAGTGACAAATCCTCAAAACAAACCTGATGTTTATTTTGAAACCAATGAGGATAAAATCAAGTTAGGTCACCCAATCAAAATCAAAGAGTGTTCAGACAAGACAGTGAGTGTCATGAAACCATCAAGCCTTGTAAAAGCAATTGTGCCTTTTATAAAATTCATACCATTTGTTTTACAAGGCAAAAAGAAATATGTCAAGACAGTGAAACCCACTACTGAGAGTAGTCCTGATAATGAGATTATATCTCCACAAAATTCAAGCAAATCAGAAAAGGTTTCCCTGAAGAAGAAACAAACTATAAAATGAGTTCAACACATAAAACTTCATCAGACCTTCAGTTGTCAAGGTTAAGGCAGGGAGTTGGGTTTGATATTGTAACAAAGAACATGTTGACCAGTTTGAGAAAGAAGTGAGAAATAGGTTGAAGAAACAGAAACAACCCAGACAATTGAACAAAAGTAGTGTTATGAAGCAAACTACTAAAAGGGCTAATTCTGATTCATCACCTAAAGAAAAGAAAGTGACTCATCAAAAGAAAGTATCAGTTGAGTCACACAAGGAAAAATCTGATTCAAGAAACAAACAAATGTATTGTGATATTTGTGACATGTTCAATCACAAGATAGATAAATGCTTCTTCAATCAATATTGTTCTATCTGTGATATGAACAATCACTCCATAAAAAATTGCTATTTCAACAAGTATTGTTCAAATTATGACATGAACAATCAAAATACATCTAATTGTTACTTTAATCAGAAGGGGTTGAGAATTCCACAACACAAGCCCATCTCAAAAACATCTATTGTGATGCACTCTGTCAGACCTCATCTTCATAATACTCAATCTAGGACACATAGATCAACAAATGACAAAAATAACTTGAAGGATTTAAGGAAGGGTCAAAGAAGTCATCTCATAATAAAACACAAACTTGACCTTCCTAAGCAAAAACCAACTTCTGATAATGAAACTCGGGCTAAATTTTTACAAAGAAATAGAGACCAACGATTTCATTATTCATCTGAATCCTTAGTAGATGTTGATGAGATGACTCGACCAATTCGTCATCAAAAATCTCCCAGAACACCTCCATCCAAATCACAATTCAGAGGGAAATACCAGGAGGTGACTACCATGAATAGGAACGGGAAACCCAAGACCATCATGGCTTGGGTTTCTTATTCTAATTAGTTCTTTTTGCTTGTAGGTTCATCCACACAAGTCTAATAGCCTATGGTATGTAGACAGTGGATGCCCCCGACACATGACTGGAGATCGTTCCCTCCTTCATGATTTCAAGTACATGCAAGGAACTACTATGGCATTCGGTGGAGATTCAGAAGGTGGTAGAATTACAGGAGAAGGATCTATGACAAACGGGATGCTGAGCTTTAACAAAGTGAATTACTGCGAACAACTGAATTTCAATCTGCTAAGCGTGTCTCAGATCTACGACAAAAAATATTCCACTCACTTTACAGACACTCACTGCTACATTATGAAACTGTTTTTCAGATTCCTGAAGAATGGGTTGTCTTAAAGACTCCGAGGAAGAAGAATACATATGTCTTAAACCTGTGTTCTGCATCACCTAAGGAAGAAACATGTCTTTTGTCTAAAGCATCATTTGATGAGTCACAGCTTTGGCATAGACGTTTGGAGCACACTAACTTTAAAAATATGAACAAGTTAGTCAAAGGAAATCACGGCATCGGTCTTCCTCAAAAAGAATTCAATTTTATTGTTCAATGTTCAACGTGCCTCAAAGGAAAACAACACAAATCGTCTCACAAAACCAAGCTGGTGAACACTAACAATACTCCATTGAAGTTACTTCACATGGATCTTTTTCGACCAACTCATGTAGTGAGTATGGGAAAGAAACAGTATTGTTTAGTGATCATTGATGACTTTTCTCGATTCACATGGGTGTTCTTCCTACTTCATAAAAACAAAGCATCCCAAATCATTCAAAAATTTATCACTAAAATTGAATATCAACTTGATCTTAAGATCAAAATAATAAGAAGTGATAATGGTACAGAGTTCAAAAATGAAAATATAAGTTCCTTTTGTGCAACCAAAGGCATTGCTCATCAATACAAGTGTTTAGACTCCGCATTTGCATAGTCTTCCGTAGGTGATTGTTAATCCGTAGGAATCTTGCTCTTCCGAAGCTATCTTGTTCTTCCAAAGGTACCTTGTTCTTCCAAAGGTACTTTGTTCTTCCAAAGTTATCTTGTTCTTCCGAAGGTACCTTGTTCTTCCGAAGGTGTCTTCACTTGAACTTCATATCTGATTGTTCATCCATAGAAGATATTTGGATGGATGATACTTGTAAGAAACATATCTATGGAAAAAAATGTTCATCCGTAGATGTTTCTTACACTTGGTCAATTTTAGTATTTCACCAATTAAATGGTTGTACCTGCACTCATACATAAATCAACACAAATATGGGTTAACCTATATACATAATGCATATATCAAAATAATGAATTATAATCATTCATTACAAGTATTGATTAATGTCTAAGCCTATACAAAATGATCTAGTTCTATTGTTCCTGGATATAACAATTACTTTTTCAAAACACTTTTCAAACCTAGAAAATTGTTCACTAAACGGTAACCCCTCTTTCCGCCAACATTCAAATTACCTTCTTCAAATCATCAAAACATACATTAAACTTGATCTAAGATTCATATTTTGGTCATTGTTTACAGGTAAATCATATCATAGACCTCAAAAATAAAAAAACAAAATTCTGAGTTATATATTTTAGTAAAACTGTACATATTCTCATGTCTGAAATATTGATTCTAACCTAATCTTTTTCATTCTTATGTACAAATGGCTAATTAGTTTGCTAGAGATCATAATGTGTGTGCCTTTCTTATTGTTGAAGACCCTATATCTGAAGGATGTTGAGATATCATCATCCGATTCTTATGATGATTAAGGTTGTTTTTATGCCTTGATAGCGGACCTAGTGATCTATCAGTCACACATTGTTCACTTCTGGAGCTATGCTCGGATAGAGAAAAAAGGAGAAGATGAGGTGATATTTGTTAAGATTAGGAATGAACATTTAAGAATAGATGAACAGAGCATTATGAGAAATCTTGTGTTAGGAGATCAAGAGATAGGTCACCCAGATATATTTGACAATGATTACATTGAGAAGATATTCAATATGATGGGTTTTGATGGTGATTATGAAAAGGGCGAGATTAAGAAAGGAAGATTGTGCAAGCCCTACCGATTCCTATGTCACACTTACCTCAAGTGCATCTCTAACAGGAAAACAAGATTAGATAGATTTTCAAGGCACATATCCTCTAGAATAATTGGAATCTTTGAAGCAAGAACTTACAATTACTCAAAGTACATTTTAGGGTGTTTGTATGATCAGGTCAAGGTTCAAAAACCTAATAAGATATTCATGTTTCCAAGATTTATATAATTGATCATTAATGATGAATTTCATGGGATAGAAAGAATAGGCGAGGTGTTTGTACAAGCTCATTTAGGAAGGTCTATGTAGAACAAGATTAATGGAAAGTATGAAGGTGAAGGTATGCCAATGTTCACACATACGGTTGACCCTAATGCTAACATTCCACCAAAGTTAATTTATGAAGATGAACAGGACATTCTCCTGCTACTATTGAGCAATCATCCCACTCTCCACCTCAATCACCCATTCATCATCAACAATCTCGACAACCTCAATCACCTATCAGTGAAAATACCTTACCCAACTCTCTTATTCACCCACAAACACCAATTCATCACAACCTCCAACACCCCAAAATCAATCACCAGAAAGTGTCCATACAGAGCCTATTTCCCTTAACCATTCTCAATACTCAGTTCACTCTACTGAGACAGAGTTAGCATCCTAAGAAAGAACTATTCCTCTCTTAATCACCAAATTACAAACCCCTTCGTATCTAATAACACTAAACCAGTATCACCAATCACTGATCTTCAATGTCAGGACCGTGTACGTATGGAATACTAATAGATTCTACGCTTATACCGAATCAAATAGTGCGGAATCCTATTTGATTGGCGATCCAATCAGTGAGAACAATTACCCGATCAGTTTAAGACTGAAACTAAACGTTATGAACGAGTAGAGATTGATCATGATTGATTTATGAAGTTGGACAGGCTTCCTTGGATGTTCTCGGCGGCTAGGGTTCGTAAGAGTATCAAGTGTTTCTCAAGTTCTTCAAGTGTTCTTATTTTTCACGAATTAGGTGGTATTTATAGGCCTATTTATGATAAACAGACGACTGGCTTATAGTTTGAACTTTAGGTTCATTAGTTCTCTTAGGAGGAGTAACAGAACTCCTTTTAGAAGAACTTTTTTTGTATCATATAGTTCAATTTCTTTCTTCGAGTTGATAATAAGGACAATTAGAAGAAATATGTCCTTTTTTCCGCAAATGTAGCATGATCGTCCTTCTACATGTTGAGGAAACTGTTTATGTGGGGTTGAATGTGACACAGGTGCAATATGAGTCTGGTTGGTTTAGTCACTTCTCGTTTAGATGTATCACCTTTATTAAAAAAATTAATTTTATTGATGTTTTGAACATCTTTAACATGCCCTTTGGTTGGACTTTGATGACTAACATGTGTGTGGTTAACTGGTTTAGTCAGTTTGGGTTCTGAAATAGACTTTGGTGAACCTGACCTTACATTAACCCTTTTAAATGCATCATCTAAATTCTCAACTGGGATCTTGCTTTTTGATTTCACAGTGGCCTCCTTCTGTTTAGTGACAGATTTCATCAGTTTACCCGTGGAATCAGGATCACTAACCAAAGGAGTGGACATCACATGATCCTTTACTGGGTTGTTATTTACCGGTCTACATTTTGTATTTAAAAGGGTCTCATGTGCTGGTGGAACTACTTTGTAACCCAACCCTTCCCCATTATTTTGTTCTTTCACTAAGTGTTGAACTATGTGAGAAGAACTGGTCCAACTATGCAGTTTTTGTTTTAATGAATTAACTTCGACTTCTAAAATTGCTTTTTCTTACTTTGTTTCTTCCAAAGAATTTAAAAGAACTTTATATCATTTGCTTGATTGAAAGCAACAACCTCAGTTTCCCTTAGTTATTTACTCAAAAGTTCTATTTTTTCTTTGTAACTGCACTCATTTTGTTTTAATATACGATTAGCTTCAGTGCACAGTTGTAAATCATTTACTAAGTTATCATTGTGGTCTAATAACCTAGAAATTTTCAAATCAATGCTTTCTTTAAATTTATTACATTCATCACAAGCATTTTTTTAAATAGTTGGTCCTTAGTACTTACCTGTGAGGATTTGATTGAATCAGCCATCAATGTAGAGTTAGACTCTTCGGATGCTAGAGATTCTGAACTTACTGCTCTGAGCTCTTCCTCATCCAAGTGATGTACCACATTCACAGCTTCTTCAGTATCTGACATTACTTGCTCAACTGTGATCTCACCTTCACTCGCAAAACCATCATCCAGTCCCTCAACATAGGCAATGTTTGATTCACCGGAGACACAAAGCAGAAGGTCCAGTCATGCCCTTCATCACCTTGAGCAGTCAAGGCCTTTGTCTCTTTTCTTGAAGAGGTAGCTCCACTCATGGGTTTGTCTTGACGGTTGAAAGTGGAGAATGGATTTCCATTTCCAGTCTTCTTGGGCTTTACACATTCCCATTTAAAATGCCCCTTTTCTCTACAATTAAAGAAAATGACTTTGGTTTTGTCAAAACCAAAGGTTGTGTCTTTAGTGGCTACTAAATTCTGCCCCGTCTTCTTAACAAACTTTTTTGCTCATCTAATTACACTGCAAGAGCCCACATGATATCCATCCTCTCCATCTCGTTCTCATCAACTTGCTCGTAATCTTCATCTACAAGATGACAATTCCCTATCTTGCCAGCGACTAAACCATCATAGGATTGGACAACAGCTGCAAGAAGATCCATATGCTCCTTTGCGACCTCTGCTGTTATATTACTGATATTCTCGGTCTTCAACTTTGTAGTATTGGCTTCAGGCACTATGTGTTGAGTAGATGATGAAACAGTGGATTGTGAGGGAGCCGCAGAACTAGACACAAATGTTGTTTGCAGTGGTGTTCCTGAATTGGTTGAAGTGGGAAATGAGTTATAAAATGAAGGATTCTGATCATAGGATCCTTTCTAAGACTTGTACTTCATTCTCAGTTCCTCTTCTCTTAATTTCAGGATGAAATCATTTATGTCTAACTTTGAAAGAATATCATTCTGTCTTAGATTAGACACAAACGAATTCCATTTATTTGGAAAACTCTCTGCAAAACTTGACACTTTATCTTCCATCGACGTTGTTACACCATGAGTGTGCAGCTCACTCATCAGATGGTAGAACCTGTCAATGATGTCATCCAAACTCTCCTTCCCTATCGATGAGAAGTTATCAAACTCCTTCTTGAGAGCCTTAGCCTTCAGAGCCTTTAACGTTGCATTCCCATCATATCATTTTTCCAATGCTACTCATAACTTTTTAGCTTGCTTGTTCTCAAAGAACTGATGAAAGATATCTTTAGGTATCGACTGAGTCAAGAGTGCATATACTTTCTTTTATGCATTGTACTTAACCTTTTGGCTATCATTCATTCCTCCCAGAGTCAGCTTAACTCCATCAGCACCGACTGGCATCGTGTAACCTGTCTCAATGGATGCCCAAAGATTCGGATCAACTCCATTTAGATAGATCTCAAACCTCTACTTCCATTGTGGATAATCATCTAACGTTATAAGCTTTGGTGGTTTATTATGATTCCCAATTTCATTTTCCAGAAGCAGAAGGTTCTGGATGCGAGAGTCCCTTCCAGCAGTAAAGGCAGTGAATTGATCTTCCATTTCTATAAACTTTGAACTTTAGAACAAGACTGGTTCACTTGTGCGAATGGACAAATGCGGATGAGTCACTCATGTGATTGGACAAATGCAGATGAGTCAATCGTGCGATTGGACGAATGCGGATGAGTTAATCGTGCGATTGGACAAATGTGGATAAGTCAATGCGGATGGCTCATTCGTGTGATTGGACAATGCGGATGACTCAGTCGTGCGATTGGACAATGCGGATGGCCAATGCGGATGACTCAATCGTGTGATTGGACAATGCGGATGGCCAATGCGGATGAATCAGTCGTACTAATGAACAAATGTGGATGGCTAATGCGGATGGCTCAGTTGTGCGGATGGCTCAGTCGTACGAGTGGCTAAATGCGGATGACTCAATCGTACGAATGAGCTATTCGTGCGACTGAAGGCTGCTGTGTTTGAAAACACCTGTGGACCCAAAAGATGACTGTTTTGAGTTAAAATGTGAGGTTTGACACAATTCTAATTAAATCAAGAGCCAAAGCACAACAAACTCAAACCTATATAGTAAGTTCATTATACTTTAACACACAATAATACTATGAAATATTAAACATTATAAACATCAACCACATATTATATTTCATTTAACCCATTCATTACATATGTGTAAGACATGAAAGACATTTACATTAAACTCATAAACTAGGGACATATGTATCAACATTCAACAAAAACAACAACGTCATCAAGATCCAGCAAATACAGTTGTTGAATCAAGCTCAAGCTCAACAAGTGTAGCTCCTGTTGAAGGTGATAATGTTGAGATTGCTAAAATTAATCAAGAAAATGAAAGGGAATCAAACTATGTTGATATTATTTCTTATCATGAAGATAATCTTAGTGATGAGGACATTCCTATTAGCAAAAGCTACCTAGTGGCTGAGTACAACAAATTGACAATTAAGTCTAACCATATGTTAGAAAGAATAACAGATCTAAAGAGGATAATTAGGGAGAAGGAAGAGATGTTAACCAGACAAGTGTCATCACTAAAGAGGCTAAGAAAAGATGCTCAATGCAATAATGAGGCGATTGATGCATTACATCAACTAGTGAAAGAACTTAAGGTGTTAGTGAAGCATGAAAAAGATGAAAATGAAAGAATGCAAGTGGAATCGGAGAAATTCAATAACAACTTGATCAATAAGTCAGAGATTCTGAAAAGAAAGGATCAAGGAATTGATGAGCTCAAGTTGAAAAATTATGCTCTTGAATCAAGTACTCCTTCAACAAAGCAAACAAAAGAATCAGCTGAAGCGTCAAAGCCAATAAAACAATACACCAAAAAAAGAAAGTATTGGGGTTCATTCAAGAAAAAAGTGATTGAAATTGAAGATTCAGCTAAAAGAACAAAAACTATGTCACCTAAACACACTCCTTTAGTGGATTTATCTACTGTGAAGGATAAGTCACATGTTGAAGAAGAGAGTGTTGATATGTGGAATGAGCTTACTAAGATGAACTCTCCCAAGCAACAAATAGAATGAACAACTGATGTCTACGGAGGACATCTAGAAGAAAGGCCAGAATCTGCCATGTTCATGACACTCATAAACAATGGTTCCCCATATGACATGGTAGAAAGAATGAGTACGAATAAGATGAACGAAGTACTTAAAGAATTTGAGCTTGCAAGATTCATGATTCCAAACTGCAATTATGAAACCTTCATAACATTACAATCAATTGAGAAAACAAAGAAAGAACTTGGTCATTATGACACAACAAAGCTAAGCAAATACAACACGACTTGTTTGTTACAAGGTCATAATTACAAAATGCATCAGCTGAAAGGGAGATTAGTGAGGGAGTTGAGAAGGATGATGAAGCATGTCATGAAGGTTGAACTAGAGACTGGAGTGAGATTCACGACTGAAGCTCCAAATCTTGCTTACAAACATCAAGACAAACTTCCTGCTAAGCCTGTAACTATAGAGGGCAAAGACTAGCACAAAGAAAAAGAAAAGCTCATCAGAGAACCTACAAAAGTAATTCCTGGAAAAATATGGCCACTAGGCACTAAAGTGAGGGAGATTATTGAGTAGAAGTCAACCTTGATTAAGCTATTTAATCATCTCGTAACTTCCAATTTTGTGGAAGAAAATAGGATTATGGTCTAGAAATATGATCTAAACTGGGATTGTGTAGTACTTAAAAGAACATCTGGAAGGATTCAATACTTCCATGATGTAGAAATAATATTGGATCTTGCAGGATCGGTTTGTGTCACTAAACACTTGGTTTTCTCTCAAACTCACTTAAACAACACTCTCGATGAAAGCAAAATCTTTAGAGTTGATAACAATATAATAAGGAATAACAAAACACAAGAACTAATATTAAAGGTACTTGCATATATTGCTTCTCAACTCAAATATTACAAGACTCTTACAAGCATGTTCTTATGAGTTACAATGAGAGACTATATATAATACTACCTACAACTGGATATACTTTGATACTAGCTGGAATCCTCTAACTAAAGCAAATACTACAAAGCTATAGTTTAAGGTATCTCAGATAAGACTTTATCTAAGATATGGTAGTCAGGACATGTCCCTGACTTACTTTTGTCACCAACTAAAGTTGGTAACTTGTACTAACATAAAAAGATGAACAGTGGAATAAAGTATGGTCAACTACATGGCTCTTGAGAAAATGCCATGCAGTATCAGAGGTCTACAGCGGAGTGTCAGAGACCATACTTATGTCCACTGGTTCATAGCATTGTCTTCCGAAGGTTAAATGGCTTCGGAAGAACAAGTACTTCCGAAGCCACTTATACTTCGGAAGAGGCTGCTTCTTTCGAGGCTTGAGAACTTCTTCTTTCTTCATACTTTGGAAGTAGTCTTCTGATTTCTTCCTTTGAGACTTCATCTGCGGAAGTGAATACTTTATCTTCAGAAGTAGAGCTTTGCCTTCGGAAGTGGAACTTTTACTTTGTCTTTGGAAGAACTCTACTTCCTTCGGAAGTTCCACACTTGGCTTCGGAAGCCTTTGTAAGCAGCACCAAAATTTGTCTAAGTGATTTGGTTTTGGTTGCACCAGCCTTCTTCTTGATCCAACAAACTCCCCCCAGGCCGATGCTACCAAAACCTCACTTGTTTCTGCTTCTCAAAAGCTTCAGCACCAGGGAGAGTAAATACTTATCAGTCTCCTTGTTCTTCCCTGATATGGTACTGAGAAGTTTGTACAATATTTGGTTGACAGGATCTCCAGTCTATCGCCCTGAATGATATGTTCCCTTTGTTGTGGCCCTCTGAAAAGAGTTAGCTGATGGTAGCTATAATCATATTCTCATCGAACTAAAGGTTCCAATTCAGGACCTTCCACCATCTGTAGTGTAAGGCCCCGTTTCCGGGCACCTCACAGTTGGTCAATCATAGCAGTTAAAACGCTACACATTATAATTATACAAACTTAAGCAGCGGAAGTGATTTATCAAAAACCATTCATTTCATTTAAATCACTGTTGTTAAGCGATACATCATCATATACTGTTTACAAAAGTATTGTTTTACTGCATTACAAAACAACAGCAACATAGAATACGAATGGACGTGAGTCTTTCCCTGCCAAGTAGCTTCACCCCCGTGCCATCCTCAATAATAATTACCTGCCAACTAAAGATGTATAAAAGTCAGCGTTGCTGAGTGAGCTCTAGTTTTAAAAGTAATAAAATACTTTTTGTATGTTGTATATAAAAATACTCTTTTCTGTAAAATACAACTATGTACTGTATATGTGAGCACGCATTAACTATATGAACAGATACTGTTCGTTCTCATTATTGTATGCCTTGTCTATTCTGTAAACTTTATATCTTTATCTTTCACTTGCTGTATGGACCAATGAGCAATACCCCACCTGTATGCGCGACGGAAAACGGGTGATGGGCCATCTATATCCCTCGAAAGGGTCAACTATATCCCTCGAAAGGGTCAACTGTGTTGGACCAAAAGAACCAATGAGCCTGATCAGAGAAACCTCTAAGTCCCACAGGACATCACAACAGCTGAAGAAGACCTGATCAGCTGTTCTACAAAGTCTGAAGAATACAACTGCTGAAGTATTTCTGAAGTACTGAAGACAAAGACTGAAGATCAACAGCTGAAAGACAAAGTCTGATGTTCAAGTACTGAAGACATCAGCTGATGCTAACAGCTGATGACAACAGCTGAAGAGGGCTTCTTCAGTTGTTGTGATGGTTTTTCTTCATCAGTAGTTTTCTTTTCCTTTTAGTAGTTTGTTTACTTTTCTGTAGTTTTGTTTCCTTTTCAGTACTTGTAAACAACTGAAGAGGTTGTTCTTCAGTTGTTGTAGTATCAGTAGTTTTATGTTTTTCAGTAGTTGTAAATAAGATGTTTAACACTTAGGAACATTTGTAAGAAGATGTCAGTTGTTGACATCTTCAGTAGTTGTTAAACATCAGTAGTTATAAAACGGTTACATGTCACTTTCAAGTGACATCAGCCTACGTCATTCTTTCCTTTATAAGGAAGGATGACTCACCTGTAATCGTGCCATTGAGGCCGACAATCTTAATGCAATATTCCTTTTGTCAGATATTTCTCTCTCTATAACAAAATTCTTTTATCGCTTTATATCGAATGTTCTTGCTTGAATTTGTCTAATTCTGAGCTATTCCGGCTATATCTGTTCAATCGATTAAACCAAGAGGCTGAGATCCTAACAAATGGTATCAGAGCAGGTTAATCATTGATCGATCTAATAATTGATCATTGAAACTGTTCAATCGCTCTAAGTTTGATCGAATTAGAAAATTCGCAAGGATCTGTTATAGAGATTGAGAGTGTATCGCTTCTGGCCGTTTTATTTGAGGTTCTGTGTGGTTCTGGGCTAAATTTATTGTGATTTTACTTGAATCTGTCTGATTTTCACAATGACTACTTCTTCGAATGATCCTTTCAATACTGGATCCTCTACCAAGCCTCCGATCTTGGTGAGAATGAGTATAACATTTGGCAGAGAAGATTGCTCCATCACCTGTCTGTCAATAGCTCAGGTTGTTGGACATCTGGTACATGGACCACATAAGCCAATGGTGAATGATCCAGAAACAAACCAGTTGGTTCCAAAGAAGAAGGAGCAATACTCCGATGAGGACAAGAAGTTGTTTGAAATCGATGCAAAAGCCCATGGAATTTTGGCTATGGCTATTCCTAATGAGATTTACTCTGGGCTTCTGCATTGTGAGTCTGCTCATGACCTCTGGAAAGCCATCAAAGAACAATTGGTGGTACTGATGAGGTTTTAGCAAACAACAGGAAAATCCTCGCCCAACAATATGAGACTTTCTCTCATAGAAAGGGTGAGACTCTGACTCAACAATTTGAGCGGTTTTCATGTTTAATCTCTGAATTGAAAATGGTTAAACATGAATATACCAGGAGTCAGATGAACCATAGATTCCTAAGATCACTGCCTGAGAGATGGAACACATATACCATTGTTCTACGCTCAAATGCTGATGTTGATCGCCTATCTCTCACCCAACTTCATGGGAAACTGCTTACATTCGAGAGAGAGATAGAGCAGAAAAGGAAATTGGCTTCATCTGGCAAGCTTACTGAGGATTTTGTCCAAGGGAACACTGCCCTGATTGGACATCAAGAGTCAGAATATGCGTCATCTGAAAGCCAGTATGATGAGCATATTGATTTCTCTACAAACACTTCTGAGCCTGCCTTTGTGAGTGTTGATAGTTATTCTGCTGGTAGTAATAGTGACAATCTATGTTTCATCATGGATGATCTCAAGGGGATTGCTGATGATGACTTAGAAGAGATGGATATTTTGAGCCAAATGGCCTTGATAAATATCAGATCTCAGAAGTTCTACAAAAGAACTGGAAGGAAATTCCCAGGACTCTCTGGCAAAACCAAAGTTGGTTTTGACAAGAGTAAGTTGAAGTGCCATAAATGCCACAGGCTTGGACACTTTGCAAGAGAATGTAGATCATCTGGATCTAACTCTCCTGCACCTTTTGTGACTTTCCCTGGCAATAGTCAACAAAACAGAGGGCAACAACCTGTCAATTCTGGTTATCATCATCAACCACAATCTCCTGCATATTTTGTTCCACAGGGGCCAATGCCATATCCATCCCTGCTATTACATGCCACAACCAGGCCAGGTTCAAGCACCCACTGCTCAGCAACCACATGCACTCCCTGAGCCTCAACCATCCCAATCTCATCAACCTAATCAACTTCAAAACACAGCTTCTTCACACCAGGAGTTGTTGACTGGAGCAGCTTACCAGATGATGGTCTGGTAATGAACAACTGTTCTCAGGTGCTGGTCAATATGGTGGTGAGCATCCTTTTGGAAATCTAGCTCTCATGACTTTGGAATCCTCTGATGGATCATCCTCAAGTACCTCTTCAACACAGGTATCACAGGTATCCTCTGAGGCTAAGGCCAAATTATGTTCTGAAACTTGCATAGCAGCATTTGCCTCTATTAGAGAAGCAAATGTGGCTTTAATCAATAAAAATGTAGAGCTAGAACAAATAATTTCCAAAAATAAAGCTGAGTTTGAGTCTGTGCTGAAAGAGAAAACTGATGAGATTTATAAATTAAAATGCCAAATCTCTGATGATAAGGCTAGGGAGGATGTACTCTTAGAGAAGTACAAAGACCTCAAAGATACTCTTGCTGTCACCCAAGTAGAGTGTGATCGATGGGTACAATCTTGCAAGGGCTTTGAAATGCTTCTTAGTAAGCAAACAACTTCCAATGTGAAGTTTGGAATTGGTTATAATCACACTGCTCCTCCTACAGATTTTGCTTCAAGAGCAGGAGTAGAATCTGATAGAGAAAGTAATGACCAATCCACCTCATCATGTGATTCACTACTTGATAAAGCACCATCAGTAGTTGAAGTCAGTAGTAATCCCTCTGTGAACCTATCAGCTGATATTGATGGTTCAACTGCTGACACTCACATGATCAATGAGTTGATCAACCCAAGTGTTATCCCTAGAAGTACTGAGGGTACTGGAGAGCAGGGGATAACATCTGGAGTTCAAATCCCAATAACTGACAGCACTAAAGAGAAGAAAACTGTCAGTAGGAAGGATTTGAAGCCTACTAAGGGAGTTGACAAGAAGGCAAAAAGTGCTTCTAAACTGCTGAAGAGCAAGCCCAGTAGTTTCATCTTCTTCAGTTGATGATCAACAGAAGATGATGAGAAGAAACCATGTGAAATATGTGGTCTATTCAATCATCTCACAGATGATTGTTGGTACAAAAAGGATCCAAACTCAAACAAAAGGAGAAAATTAAAGAAAACTTGGCTAAAATGAAAACTGAGTTTGAGTCCAAGTTTGTACCAGCAGCATCAAATCCTGTTACTCCTATGTCCAAAAAGAAATCTAAAAGGGAAGGAGTGCAACAGGCAACAGCTGAGGTTGCTCAAAAGAAGATGGTGCAACACAAGAACTCATCATCAAACACTAATACCAATGTGTCTGAAGAGCTGAAAGCTTTCCCAGAATCAGACACAGCTGGTAATGATGGTTCAACATCTGTTGGGAAGAGTTAACCAACTTGATGGCCCTGTGTTGAAACCCCAGAAAAGGAGATCCAAGCCAAAGGATTCCTCTTCTACACCATCTCCTTCACCTCAAGCTATTGTGCCCAATAAACCTGTTAGTTTACCATCTATTGATGAGACCAGGCCCAAAACCAAAAAGGTTGGGTCTCCAAAACTAACTGATTGTTTATTAATGCAGGTTTCTTCAACATGCCAAAGTAGCATCTGGTATGTAGACAGTGGGGGATCTTGCATATGACTGGGAACAACTCACTTCTTAATGACTACTCTCAGGAAGGAAGGGTTTTGTTTCCTTTGGCAATGATGCAAGAGGTTACATCATCGGGAAGGGCTTTGTTTCCAATGGGGAAATAAGGTTTGATGATGTCAACCATGTGGAAAATCTCAAGTATAACCTCTTGAGTGTCAGTCAATTGTGTGACAAAGGCCATGTTGCCCTTTTCACAAGCCAGAACTGCAGGATTCTGTCATCCAAAGTTCTGAGTTTGATTGACAAGGTATTGGATGCTCACACTCTCCTGAAGGCCAACAGGACAGGAAGAGTGTATGCCTTAGATCTTTCCAAGAAAATAGATCTCAAAGGCCATCCTTGCCTATTTTCCAAGGCCTCTCCTCAAGAATCTAATCTATGGCATAGAAGGCTGGGACATGTTAACTTCAAGAACATGAATCAGCTGATACACCATAGTTTAGTAAGGGGAATGCCTATGAAGGAGTTCAAGTGTGAAAACAACTGCACTGCTTGTTTGAAAGGAAACAGCACAAGGTTCATTCCCACCTATTGAAGAACCAAAGTCCACTGCCTGCTTACAACTTCTTCACATGGATCTCTTTGGTCCTGTGAGAGTGATGAGCATGGCAAAGAAGAAATACTGTCTGGTAATTGTGGATGATTATTATCCAGATTTGTATGGACTTTCTTTCTACATTCAAAGGATGAAGCTGCACAGAAGATCATAAACTTTGTGTTGTATGCTGAGAAGCAGTATTCCCTCTCAGTCAAGTGTATTAGAAGTGACAATGGAACAGAATTCAGGAACAATACACTTGATGAGTTCTACCTTTCCAAGGGAATAAAGAGGAAGTTTAGTATTCCAAGAACTCCTGAACAGAATGGAGTTGTGGAGAGAAAGAACAGGACCCTCATTGAAGCTGCAAGGTCTATGTTGGCTGATTCTGGACTGCCATTGACCTTTTGGGCTGAAGCTGTCAACACAGCATGCTATGTGCAGAATAGAGTGCTAATAAATCAGAGGTTGATGAAGACTCCATATGAAGTTCTACATCATTTGGCCCCTCTCATTTCATTCTTTAGAGCATTTGGGTGTCCCTGTTTCATTCTCAACACAAAGGATCAGCTCCAGAAATTGATCCTAAGGTGGATGCAGGGTACTTTGTTGGTTATTCATCAACTTGCAAGGCATACAGAGTCTTCAACTGCAGAACAAAGATGGTTGAAGAGACTCTACATGTCAAGTTCAATGAATCTCCAAAGGACAAGATTCCACAAAGCCCTGTGGAGCTCTTTGATTTGGACATACTGCAATATGTTCCTTATCAATCTCCTGCTGTTGCTCCTGTCAACAGTTCACCACCTGGTGTTACTGCTGAAGATGATGATGATAGTAGTAATCACCTCTTCAGGTTTAGTGACCAACTGCCTGAGTCCTCTAAACCTGATGCTCCTGTAGCTCCAGCAGCACCATCCACAACAAATGCTGATGAGATTTCTGCATCCTCAACTTCATTTGAGTTGCCACCATCTTCATGGTTTCAAGAATTGCATCAACATCTGCTGCTGCTGAAGGTCCTACAAACACTTGCACAGATTTGATTGTTTACCAAGAGCTGAAAAATCACCCAATGTCTCAAATCCTTGGTGATATCAATGCTGGTGTTTCAACCAGAAGCCAGTTGTCCAATTTCTGCTTCTATGCTCTCTTCATCAGTCAGCTAGAGCCAAAGAACTATCATGTAGCTTTGAGGACAATGGATGGGTTGAAGCCATGCAGCTTGAGCTTCTTCAGTTCAAAAAACAGCAAGTGTTGGAGCTTGTTCCTCTACCCCCAGGTAAGTGTGCAATAGGCACTAAATGGGTGTTTAGGAATAAAACTGATGAAAATGGGCTAATTGTTAAGAACAAGGCCAGACTGGTTGTGCAGGGGTTTGCACAAGAAGAAGGTATTGATTATGATGAAACCTTTGCCCCTGTAGCCAGACTGGAGGCAATTAGATTGTTTTTAGCCTATGCTGCACTCCACAATCTTAAAGTTTTTCAAATGGATGTCAAAAGTGCTTTTCTATATGGTAACATAAAAGAAGAAGTTTATGTGTGTCAACCACCAGGCTTTGAGGATAATAAGCACCCAGAATGGGTATATAAGCTTGATAAAGCTCTTTATGGGTGAAACAAGCACCTAGAGCCTGGTATGAGACCTTATCAAACTTTCTTCTACAGAATAATTTCACTAGAGGCTCCATAGATAAAACTTTATTTATTAAGAAGGTGGATCAGCATAAGCTACTTGTTCAAATTTATGTTGATGATATTATATTTGCATCCTCTGATCCCCAATTGTGTGAGGAATTCCAAAACTTAATGCAACAGAAGTTTGAAATGAGTGCTATGGGAGAATTACAGTTCTTTCTAGGTTTGCAAATCAAACAAAAAGCTGATGGAATTTTCATTCATCAGTCTAAATACACAAAAGATCTTTTGAATAAGTTTGATTTACAAAACTGTAACCCTGTTCTACTCCCATGTGCAACACCACACAATTGGATGTTGATCAGAAAGGTAAAGTTGTTGATGAAACTCTTTACAGATGTATGATTGGTTCCTTGATGTATTTAACAGCTTCTAGACCAGATATTATGTTTGCTACATGTGTTTGTGCTAGATTTCAGGCTGCACCTAAGGAGTCATCTGATTGCAGTCAAGAGGATCTTTAGATATCTGCAAGGTACACAATCTCTAGGCTTATGGTATTCCACTGGACATTCTTGCAAATTAGTTGCTTTCTCTGATAGTGACTATCAGGGTGTAAGTTGACCAGGAAATCAACTTCTGGTGGATGTCAATTCCTAGGCAACTGTTTGATTTCTTGGCAGAGTAAGAAACAAACATCTGTTGCTACATCCACTGCTGAAGCCGAGTACATTGCTGCTGCAAGTTGTACATCCCAAGTACTCTGGCTTCAGAATCAACTTTTGGATTATGGATTACAGAGACTAAGACTCCATTATTAATGGATAGTGCTTCAGCTCTTTGCATTGTCAAAAATCCAGTCCAGCACTCTAGGACCAACATATAGAAATTAGACATCATTTTATAAGAGATTGTTTTGAAAAGGGTCTAATTAATCCTATGTTTGTGCCTAGTGCTGATGAGCTTGCAGACATTTTACTAAGCCTTTGGATAGTTCAACTTTCCACAACCTGGTGTTAAGGCTTGGTATGCTGCAGCTAGAATAAGTGACAACTACTGATGATCTCAGTAATTACTAAGATCATTGGTAACCATGTCACATATAAGTGCTGATGAGTTATTTTACCCTCAGTAGTTTTTATAACTACTGAAGGCTAAATGCTTTAAGTATTGTACTTTATGTTCTAAACTACTGATGTAGTTACAACTATGATGCACTTACAACTGCTGAAATCAGTAGAAACAGATAAGTACTGATGTCCTATGAAACAACTGAAAACAGCAAAAAGGCTGATGAGTACGTGTTGAGGACAGTATGAAACAGCTGAAAGGCTATGAATTGACGACAACTACTGATGAGTACTCTCTCTTCAGTAGTTCACAAACTGCTGTTTCTTCATAAACAACTGAAGCAATACCATGTCTTCAGTAGTTTCACAACTACTGATGACTAACACCAAGTCTTCAGTTGTTTACAACAACTGATGGCACAACCAGGGTCTTCAGTAGTTTCACAACTACTGATGACTAATACCAAGTCCTCAGTTGTTTCAACATCTGAAGTCCAACTTGTCTTCAGTAGTTTTTTTAAAACTACTGATGCCTAAATCAGAGACTTCAGTTGTTTCAACGTCTGATTGTAAACACCATGTCTTCAGTTGTTTTATAACTGCTGACCACACCAATACCATCAGTCGTTTCAAACCTCTGAAAGTTAATACCACGTCATCAGTTGTTTCAAATACTGATGACTAACACCAAAACCTTCAGTCGTTTCATAACCCGTACCCTATAATATCTGATCCCTCTTTTAGAGTTTTTCATTCTTTCACGACCTAAAATTCAAAAGCTCTGAAAATCTTTCACCTTCATTAATGGCGACCATGCAACTCAAGCCTCGACACAACTGTGTCGCGTACCTCACTAAATCGCCCTTCTGGACCAAATTCGATAATGCTATAGATCTTATGGTCCAATCACCACTGAAAACGGCCTTCCTCCTAAATCCAATCATTTATGCCGATTCGCTACATCAGTTTTGGACGAATGCAACTGTTAATGGAGAATCTATCCATTCGTCCATCAACTCATAAGGTGGTCATCTCTACTGCTACCATCCGCCAATATTACTATTAGATGATGCTGCCTACCCTGTTGGATATCCTAAGCGCCAAATTGATCTTTCATTGGACAACATGGATATCAAGGCGATCTTAGTGCTTCGACCATCCTGAAGAAACATTTTCCAGATGCTGAACGATTGATATTTCATATGGTAAATGTTGCCTGGCCTCGAAGACTTCTTCTTGGGATCAACTGTCTTCCAGATGGCAACAGGTACTGTTCTCTATCCTTGAACAAGAACCACTAAACTTTTCTGAAATAATTTTTCTTGAAATCAAGGATATGGCCACAAAACCACTTTCTAACCGTTGGATACTATATCCTCGGTTTATAATGGCCATAATAGAGAATCAGCTTTATGCTGAGGGACTAGTTGGTCTGGGAGTCCCTGCTTTGGCTGTATTGCCGGAGGTATACTCCCGACACAACACTGACCAAACTCTTAAACAGGCTGCCAAGCTGTGCAAACCCACGCAGCTGGAACCCACAGCCTCCACTTCCACATCCAAAGTCCCCTCCAAACCCACAAAGAAGAAGCCTAAGAAGGCTACTCAGGGAGTTGAGTCCCCTGAGGATGCTCCTGCTGCACCAAGGCAGGTTATCTCTACTGGAAATAACCCCCCAGTAGAGACTATGACTCCACCAACCGAAGCGCTCAGGTTTCCTCTCAAAAGGAACCTGATGCAACCACTCAAAGGGAAGCCACACTGCTGGGATCCTCCTCACTTGAGGGGATTACCATTGAAGAGCACCACTCGCCCCGGGTGCACACTGCTTCCACACCCTCTCCTGATGCAACCGCCCCTCAAAGCCCTACAATAATTGTTGCAAAAGTGCTGACGCAGTTGCATTCCTCACCCCCCACCCAGACACCAATCACTACTGGGATAACCTCAACACCTGAGGGGGAGGATCACAATGCTTCTGTCAACCCACAGCACAGGGGTTATCATGTTCCATCTCTGGTGTAGACAAGGAGGTGCGACCTTCTGGTGAGGCTGCCACTGCTTCTGACTCAGCAAATGACCAGGATGCAGTTGGTAACATCTCTAAGACCTCACCAGCGGCAACAGCTGATGAAGGACATAGTCCTGAGGCTGGAAGTCCCCAGAACCAAGAACAAGGGGCACATGCTATAATTGATCTACACTCAAGGCATGTTAATCCTGACTCTGTCAGGAGGTCAGGTGATTCAGTATCAACTGATGATGACCTGAGCTTCTTCTATGATGTAGTTGCTCAAAACACCATCCTAGAGGATGAGGTTAGCAGACTCAAAGAGCTGCTGGCCAAGATGTCTCAGGATGAAAGTCCATCTGCCACCACAATACACCCACAGATGGCACCTTCTTCTGAAGGTCCCCTAAACACTGAGCCAATACATACTTCCAAGCCACCAGCCTCTGCTTTTGGCACTGATTCTCAGGAACAGAACCATCCTGATCAATCAGTTGCTAACCTTCAAAAATCCCTACCTCTCATCACTCCCATGATCACAGATATAGTGATCAAAGCCATTGATGAGAGGCTTCCTACAATAATACAACCCCTGGTGGAGGAGTTGGTGACCAAATCACTTTCTACTGCTTAAACCCTTGCACCCAATGCAACCAAAAAGGGGAGAGTCAGTCAGTTAAAGGAAAAAGGAAGAGGACAGATGGGGAGAAGAGAAAGAATCAGAGAAGGTAAATGAGAAGGAGTTGGCTGTTATAAGTGTGGAGGAGACTGAGTTTGATCATGAGAAGAGAGAAGGAGAGTGAGAAGAGAGCTGAAGTGAATGAAAGTCAAAAAGACTTTCATGTCACATATCAAAAGAGGAAAGAAGGAGAGTCTGAGAAGGAGAAGGAGCTGAATGATATGGTGAAAGAAGCTGATGCCAACCATAACCGTTCAATGGATAAAATCATTGATCAGTTATATAGGCAGAGTTTTGACATCCAACAACTAGACTCCGAGATCAGAAGGTTGGAGACAGAGGAGATCAACTCAAGATGGGCTAGTTATGATGCCTTAGAAAGAGAAAGGCTGGAGATAATGATTAGATTTGTAGCCAAATACTTGGGAAGATCTCTGATAGAAATAAGGGCCTGGACCAGGGACAACATCTTGGCAATAACCACCAAGATTTGTTCGTCTGAAGCATACTCCAAGGGTTTAGTGATTGAGGCATTAAATGAAGCTGGGGTTGGGAACCGAAAAGAACTGACAAAATTTACTAAAGCCTCCTTACAGCCAAAATGCTAAAACAGTCTGAAAAGCCTCTATCCTCAAAATCACTACCTCCACAACCACTAAAACAACCCCTTTACCCTCTAAACCAACCATCCAACCCACAAAACCAAATCCTTTACCCCCAAACCCACTGCCAGTGATGTACCTAGACAAAAGAAAAGAAAGGTACTGAGGGCTGATGAAGAAGAAGAGGAGGATGAAGACAGACTGCCACTCTCTGCAGTTATCACTTTGCCTAAGGCTAATCCAATGTCCATCACTCCTACTTCTTACATGCATGCTGTGATGATAAAGATTGAAGAGGAACAGATGCAAAGACATGATGAGGAAATGCTGAAAAGCATTGACAAAGCATATGCCACATCCTCTTCAATGATTAGCATGAAGAAAGAAGTCTTAAGATTGTACACCCTTGCTAATACCTTTCAATACCAAAGGGAAAAAGTAAGGATATGGCCTGATCCTAGGGTAGCACACAGGATTGTCAAGAAAGAAATTCCTTCAAAATACAAGGGCCGAGTGAAGAGGGTCGTCGACGAAGACATCACTATGGTTCTTGTAGTGTCCCCTGGGAAATTGTAGAAGAGTTCAAGAAAGCTTATGAAGCCAAACAACCACCCCAAAAGATGTTGGAGAATAAAATCATAAAGAAGGGATTGGTTTACAAAAGACTTGAAAACTTCAAACAAGATGAGCTCAACCTGCTTTTAGAAGGGACTCATCCAGATGAGTTTGCTTACAGACAAATAACCACGGTTGAGCTCAAGAATGGAAAACAGGCCAAGTACATCTCTGAAGTGTATGGCTGAGAAGGATTGTTTGATGGTGTGCCCGAGGTGCTGACAATGGATGAGCAGATCATGTTTCTAAGGGCTTACACCAGGGAATCCTATAGGCTAATACACGGGAAGTAGATCTCATGGTTGGGGTAACAGCTCGGTGTCCAAGTCCCCAATACAGAGCTCCCAACCATATCATGCAAAACAGATCATCAGAGACTTCTTCCCATGCCGGTGCTGAAAAAGGGTCACTTCTCATCTGATCAAGAGGATAAAAAGACAATCTATCTGCCAAAATAAGTGGGACTCGTCAATAACTTAGAGGTTTTGGCTGCATTGGTTCAGGGGGAGTTTGTTGGACCAAAAGAACCAATTAGCCTGATCAGAGAAACCTCTAAGTCCCACAGGACATCACAACAGCTGAAGAAGACCTGATCAGCTGTTCTACAAAGTCTGAAGAATACAGCTGCTGAAGTATTCTGAAGTACTGAAGACAAAGACTGAAGATCAACAGCTGAAAGACAAAGTCTGATGTTCAAGTACTGAAGACATCAGCTGATGCTAACAGCTGATGACAACAGCTGAAGAGGGCTTCTTCAGTTGTTGTGATGGTTTTTCTTCATCAGTAGTTTTCTTTTCCTTTCAGTAGTTGTTTACTTTTCTGTAGTTTTGTTTCCTTTTCAGTACTTGTAAACAACTGAAGAGGTTGTTCTTCAGTTGTTGTAGTATCAGTAGTTTTATGTTTTTCAGTAGTTGTAAATAAGATGTTTAACACTTAGGAACATTTGTAAGAAGATGTCAGTTGTTGACATCTTCAGTAGTTGTTAAACATCAGTAGTTATAAAACGGTTACATGTCACTTTCAAGTGACATCAGCCTACGTCATTCTTTCCTTTATAAGGAAGATGACTCACCTGTAATCGTGCCATTGAGGCCGACAATCTTAATGCAATATTCCTTTTGTCAGATATTTCTCTCTCTATAACAAAATTCTTTTATCGCTTTATATCGAATGTTCTTGCTTGAATTTGTCTAATTCTGAGCTATTCCGCTGCTATATCTGTTCAATCGATTAAACCAAGAGGCTGAGATCCTAACAAACTGTGTCCCTCAAAACGGTTCTGTGTACTGTACACAAGGCCAACCCAATCACCCAGGACACGCTGCAAAGGTCTTGTCGATCTCAATTGATTGGCCCTGTGTGCATAATAGGATAGCTAACCCACAACACAGTTGAGCTAATGACAACATGGTCGTGTACCTCCTGTAAGCTTGCAAGACTTGTTAACATTTTTATTAATGTTCCTCTTCTTTTCTTTATTGCTCTTTCTCTTTATTATTACGATAGACTTTACATTACAATAATAAACATACCACGTAAAGTCACATACTATAAGTAATAATAATATTAGCAATAATAATAATAAGGAACAATCATAACCATGCATGAAACATCATCATAAATAAGCCCCAGTCAACCCTCAGTCAAAACCCTAAAAGCACAGACTCCTAGAAAATTCTGTAAAGTTTCTACGTGCTTAGGCACTTGGACACTATTTGGGCGCATGAGCCCTGTTTGGGCGTTTCATCACTATGTAGGCGCATCAGCCAACACTTAATCATTTTATCACTTAGGCGCATGAACTATTCAGGCGCATGGGCACTATTCGGGCGTATGAACACTTAGGCGCATGGGTCATTCGGACGCATGGACACTTAGGCGCATGGGCCTCTTGGGCGCATGGGCACTATTAGGGTGCATGGCCCTACACTTAGTTATCCGACTAATATTTCTAGGCGCATGGACCATTGTTCAGGCACATGGGATGTACTTCAAAATTTCTAAGGTAATCTTAGGCGTATGGGCTATTGTTCAGGCACATGGATTACACTTAAATCCTTCTAAGGCATTTTCAGGTGCATGAGCTTATCTAGGCGCATAGACCTTCTGTGTAACATGTTTCTAGTATGTTTTCAAACCCAATCATCAAACCCATCTGTTCTAAGCTTAATATGGCTATTCTAAACATGAACAACCTATAAGCATTCAAGAATCAACATCCAACATGCACAATACATACGGGTAAACATACAGAAGCTTTGAAAATCGTGTTAATGCATTTCAGCCCCAAAGATAGATTAAAACAAGTAAAAAACCAGGGTCTAGAACTCACCTGATGCAACTTGGGTGTTTCTTCCTTTCTAACCCGCTTGAAAATGAGTTCAAACACCTAAAAACAACACCAAACACCTAAAAACAACACCAAACACACACACCCAAGCACATACACAAGCACATAAGCACATAAGCATATAACCAGGATAAAACCCATCATAAATACTTAAAAATCATGAATTCTTACCTTGAATTCGATTTCTTCTTCTTCTTTTCTTCAAAACTCGAAGTTTTGCTCTCCATCTAAAACCGAAAGAAAGTGTGATGTGAAGGAGGGTGGGCGGCCATGCCCACCTTTACACCAACTTTTTCAAAGATTTGTCCTTTTGGACACTTTTAGCCCTCCACTTGGACTTTATTGCTTTTCTTTCATTTATTCTTCATGTCTTGTCTTTTTAAAATAACCGGGTGTTACAAGTCCACCCCCCTTATATAGGTTTCATCCATGAAACCTGTTATTCCTCGAACAGATGAGGATAATGCTGCCTCATCTCCTCCTCAGTCTCCTATGTAGACTCGGATCCCTTCCTATGCTTCCACTATACACGCCCAAGAGGAACCACTTTATTTCTTAGCCTCTTCTCTTTATGATCGATGATTGCCACTGGTTGCTCCACATAATTGAGCCTTTCGTCTACTTCGATATCCTCCAGTGGAACAATCATGTCTTCATCAGCTAAACACTTTCTCAGATGAGATACATGGAATGTCGGGTGAATCCCGCTTAACTCATCCGGTAATTCCAACCTATAGGCCACCTCTCCTACTCGAGCAATGATTCGGAAAGGGCCTATATATCTTGGGCTCAACTTGCCCTGCTTCCTGAATCGGATAATACCCTTCCAAGGTGAGACCTTCAACATAATCCGGTCACCCGCCTTGAACTCGATCGGTCTGCGTCGTTTATCGGCATACGACTTCTGTCTATCTTTAGTTGTCTTCATGAAGGCTTTAATCTTCTCAAGCTTCTCAGTCGTAGCCTCGATAACCTTGACGCTCCCTAATTCCTTTTGACCAATATCAACCCAACAAACGGGTGTTCTGCATCTCCTACCATATAGCATCTCGTATGGTGGCATGCCAATGCTGGCATGATAGCTATTGTTGTATGAAAATACAGCTAACGGTAAGTGGTCATCCCAACTTCCCCCAAAATCAATCACACATGCCTGAAGCATGTCTTCCAGTGTCTGAATGGTCCTTTCTGACTGACCATCAGTTTAGGGATGATAAGTCGTGCTAATCTGTAACTTGTCCCCATAACATCGTGGAATTTCTTCCAAAATTAGATGTAAACCGGGTGTCACGATCAGACACAATGGACACTGGTACACCATGACGAGTTACAATCTCCTTGATGAACAGGTCAGCCAACCTCTCGGATGAATATGTATCGCGGATCGGTAGGAAGTGGGCACTCTTCGTCAAACGGTCAACAATCACCCATATGGCATCGTACCTTTTCGGAGTACGTGGCAACTTTGTTATGAAATCCATGGTGATGTGTTCCCACTTCCATTCCGGTATATCCAAAGGTTGGATCTTCCCATATGGATTATGATGTTCAGCCTTCACTTGCAAACAAGTAAGGCCTTACGCACATACTCCACCACGTCACGCTTCATACCCGTCCATCAATAATCTTTCTTCATATCTTGATACATCTTTGTGGCACTAGGATGAATGGAGTATTATGTCTTATGAGCTTCATCCAAAATCCTCACACGTAGATCCCCAAAACGAGGAATCCACACCTGTCCAAATCGAGTTTTAACACCAAGTTTGTTTTCACCCAATTCCCCAACTAGACCTCTCATTCTTTTAGAGTTTAAATGATCTTCTTTTAATACCTCATCTTGAAAATCCTTGACTTGCTTCATTACATCAGAGGTCATGATCAGTTGATATGCTTTCACCGAATTGGCTCGGGCCTCTCCTTGCGGATAAGAGCATCAGCCACCACGTTGCTTTGCCCGGATGGTAATGGATCTCACAATCATAATCTTTTATGAGCTCCAACCATCTTCTCTACCTCATGTTTAGATCTTTTTGCTCGAAGAAGTACTTCAAGCTCTTGTGGATAGTGAAAATGGTGCACTTCGTCCCGTACAGATAGTGCTCCGAATCTTTAGTGCAAAGACCAAGGCTGCTAGCTCCAAGTCATGAGTAGGGTAGTTGACCTCATGAACTTTCAACTATCGGGATGCATAGGCTATAACCTTCCCTCTCTGCATTAATACACACCCCAACCCCGAGTAAGAAGCATCTGAAATTACCACCAGATCCTCGCTTCCTTCAAGTAATGACAAGACAGGAGCTTGAGTCAACCTCAGCTTTAACTCCTCAAACGCCTGTTCTTGGGCTTGACCCCATATAAACTTTACATCCTTTCGGGTCAACTTGGTCAGTGGAAAAGTGATCTTGGAAAGGTCCTGAATGAACCTTCGATAATACCCCGCCAACCCCAAGAAACTATGAATCTCGAATGGCGTCTTTGGAGACTTCCATTGCATCACAGCCTCCACCTTAGCAGGGTCTACCATAATCCCCTCGGGATTTATCACGTGACCTAAGAATTGAACTTCGCGTAACCAGAACGCGCACTTGGAGAATTTGGCATACAACTTCTCCCTTCTTAAGGTCTCTAACACCTCCGGAATGTGATCAACATGCTCCTCCTCGCTCTTCGAATAAATCAGGATATCATTAATTGTTAGGATCAGTGATCTAAGTTTGATTGATTAGAGAGTATTGCAGCGGAGTATGAACAATGAATTAAACAATTCACAAGAACACAATTGATATTCAATGTAACAGTAAATGGTTATAGAAAAAAAGTATTCTGCAAAAGAGATATTTCATCATATGCTTTCGTGGTGGCTCAATGTCACGCTTTACAATTAGGTCACATTCCTTTATATAGGATATGTGACGTCTGCTGATGTCACTTGATAGTGACATCTAACAGAATTATTCAAACTTCTGAAACTATGCAAACTACTAAGAATGTTCTCAACTACTAAATACATCTCAGAGAATGCTTAAGTACAAAAACATAAACTACTGAAACTAAACTACTGAAACTATAACTACTAAAAAGTAAATTACAAGTACTGAAAGGAAACCATCACAACTACTGAAGTTGATAACTTCAGCTGTTGTGACAACTACTGATCACTTTGGTCTTCAGTCTTTGTCTTCAGCTGATAGCTTCAGACTTTGTCTTCAGTTCTTTACTTTCAGACTTTGTCTTCAGTAGTAGTCTTTAGTTCTTGTCTTCAGACTTTGTCTTCAGACCTTGTAATCAGCTGATGTCTTCAGCTGTTGTGATCTTCTTCAACAGTTGTAATGTCTGTGGGACTTAGAGGTTTTTCTGATCAGGCTCATTGGTTCTTTTGGTCCAACAAACTCCCCCTGAACCAATGCAGCCAAAACCTCTAAACTTATTGATGATCCCACTTATTCTTGGCAGAAACACCCTCTTGATCAGCTTCAGAGGTAATCAGTTAAGCACAGGCCAGGAAAAGGTTTCTAATCATTTGATTGGCTAAGTATGGAAGGGAACTCTGTTTTGGGGAAACTGGACACAGATTCTTTCCCAACCATGAACCTAATTCCCATGAATGAGTCTATAAGACTCACTAGCATAGGCCTCAAGGAGAACAACTTGTTCCTCCTTGGTGAGTTCTTCTGCTTCTCCTTCGAAGAAGAACTCTGGGCCATAATACTCAGATAGGTATCTCACTGTCTTCCATTTTTCAACTCCACAGTTGTTATCTCTCTATAAGCAAATTCATCAGGGTGAGAGCCTTCAAGCAACAACTGGAGTTCACTCTTCTGAAGATCTTCAAGTCTTTTGTATAAAAACCCTTCTTGATCATTTTGTTCTCAAGAATAGATTGAGGGGTTGTCTTGGATTTGTGAGCTCTCTTGAACTCTTCAATGATTTCCCAGGGTGAGACTACCATGGCCAATGTAATTGCAGCATTCAAGGTCTTCTTCACTTGCCATGATATCTACTTGCTATATTCTTCTTATGAATTCTAGAACTTACCCTGGGGTCTGGCCAGATCTGCACTCTTTCTTTTTGATGTTCAAAGGTCTGTCTAAGAGTGTACAGCCTTAGAGCCTGTTTTTTCATTTCTTGAATGGATGAGGACTGAGGGAAATCCTTATCAACCATCTTGAGAAACTTCTCATCATGTTGTTTCTGCTGTTCTGCTTCTTCAATCTTTACCTTCACCATCTGCATTTGCATGTCATGAGTAATCACTTGTTGACTTCTGTGCTTAGGTGATTTGAGTTTGAGAACAGGAGAGATTGGCATACTATCATCATCATCATCCTCTTCTTCATCTTCTTCTACCCTCAACACCCTTCTCCTCCTTCTGGGTGCATCACGGGGTAAGGTTTGAGGTGGTTTTTAGGGTAAAGGGATTGGTTTTGTGGTTGAGTTGTGGGTGGCTTTGTTTAAGGATAGATTTGGGAGATTTTAGAGATAAGGGTTGTGTTTGAGTGGGAGTGTGAGAAGATTGACTTAGCATTTTGGTGGTGAGTTTGGCTTTGGAGAGCTTTGCCATTTCAGTTCTCTTCCTGCACCTGTTTCATCCAGTGCTTCAATTATCAACCCCTTATTATAGCCTCCAGCAGAGCAGATCTTCTTGGTTATCTCTAGGATACTATCTTTGGACCAGGCCTTTATCTCTATCAATGATCTTCCAAGGTATTTGGCAATGAATCTTATCATTATCTCCAATCTTTCCCTTTCCAACACACTATAACCGGCCCATCTAGTTTGAATCTCTTCTATTTCCATCCTTCAGATCTCAGTGTCTAATGTAGCTGTGTCATGACCTTGTTAAAAGAGTTGATCTATAATTTTATCCATGGATCTGCTGTGAGCTTCATCAGCATCTTTGACAAGATCTTCTAAGGATTTTATCTTCATCAGCTTTTGACTCAGCACTTTTCTTTCTTTTATATGTGATCAGCTGTTCTGAGATCAGTTCTTTCTCCATCATCAACTCTTTTTCTTTTCTTTTCTTTCACTGCCTTAGACTTGGAAGTCTCCCCCTTTTGGTTGCATTGGGATCAGGGGCTTGAAAGGCAGAAAGAGATTTTTGAACAGCATCATCAATGAGGGTTGTAGATTTGAGATATCCTCTCATAATGGCTTTATGCACTATGTCAGTGATGATGGGAGTGATGAGGTAAGGAGTTTTGAAAGATAGCAACCATCTGCTCAGAGGGGTTCTGTCCCTGAGAGGTGGTGCCAAAAGCAGTGGCTGGTGGCTCAGTTATGTGTGTTGGCTCAGTGTTTGGGGAACCTTCAATGAAGGTGCCATTTGTGGGTTTTGTGAGGTAGATGGACTTGGATCCTGAGACATTTTGGCGAACACTCTTTGAGTCTGCTCACCTCAGTCTCAAGGATGGTATTATGGGCTAATACATCATAGAAAAAGCCCAGGTCATCATCAGTTTGTGCTGAATCACCTGACCTCCTGATGTGATTAGGATGTACATGCTTTGAGTGTAGATCAGTAAAAGCATGGCCCCTTGTTCTTGGTACTGGGGACTTCCTGCCTCAGGACTGTGTCCTTCATTGGCAGTTGCCTCTGGTAAGGTCTTATGGATGTTACCAACATCATCCTGATCATTTGTTGAATCAGTAGAAGTGGCAGCCTTACCAGATGTTCTATTCTCCGTTTCTACACTTGAGGAGAGGGAACATTGTAACCCCTGTGCTGTGGGTTATCAGAAGCATTTTGGTCCTCCCCCTCAATAGTTGAGGTATTCCCAGTGATAAGTGGTTTCTGGGGAGGGGGTGAGGAATGCAACTGACTCAGCACTTTAGCAACTATCAGTGTTGGCTTTGAGGGGCGGTTGCATGTGGAGATTGGTCTGAAGCAGATGCACCCGGGAGAGAGGTGCTCTTCAATGGTAACCCTCTCATTGAGATAGGTTCCAGAAATGTGGGATCCCCAATTGTGGTTGCAACAGGATCCTGTTGAGAGGATACCTGTGCGGCTTCAGCAGGTTGAGTCTTGGACATAACTGGGGTTATAACCAGTATGTATTTCCTGTTGGTGGTACAGGGCATCCTCAGGGGACTCATCTCCCTGAGTAGCCTTTTTGGGCTTTTTGGATTGGGGTTTGGTGGGGACTTTGGATCTGGAAGTGGAGGCTGTGGGTTCCCTCTACTTGGGTTTTAGCATCCGGGCAGCCCCTTTAGAGTAGGGTCTGAGTTATGTCAGGAGTATACCTCAGCTAAAACAGCTAGAGCAGGGACTCCAAGACCAACAAGGCCATCAGATTGTAATTGATTCAAAATTATGCCATCAGAAACCTAGGATAAGTACCATCTGTTTGCCACAGGTTTTCGAGCAGATCCTTTAGTTCCATGAACACTATCTCAGAAAAATTTAGATTTTGGCGTTCAAGGATAGAGAACAATACCTGTTGCCATCGGGAAGACATCTGATCCCAAGAAGATGTTTTGATGCAAGGCAGACATTCACCATATGAAAGATAAGTCTTCAGCGTCATGGAAGTGTTTTTAAGTAGGTTGTAGCACTTAAGTCGCCTTCATACCCGTTATGGATAAAAGACATATCAGTGGTGCCTTTCGGGTATTCTTAGGATAGGTGCCATCATGCAAATTTAGGGTTTTGCAATGATGTCAGGGGTGATGAGCACCTGTTTCTGGTTCACCAACGACTGGAGAGTGATTTTTCTATCATTCTCACCGGTTATTACAGAGACGTTGGTCCAAACTAGGATAAGGAGTCAGGATATATGGTAGGATCAGAAGAAAGGCTGTTCTGTATGGGGAATCCACCATAAGATCGATGGCAGTGTCAAACTTGTTCCAGAAGACCGATTTCGAAAGGTAGGCAACACAGTTGTGTCGGGTTTGAGTTTCATGGTCGCCATTGTTGAGAGAGAGAGGTTTGAAAACGGCTAATGAAACGTTTGTCTATAAGTGCAGGTATTTATAGGTTAAGAAAAGGCTGAAAAGAAAACGACTGAAAGTGTTGGTGTTGGCATCAGTTGTTATGAAAACAACTGAAGACGTGGTTTTAACTATCAGACGTTTGAAAACAACTAAGACTTGGTTTTAGTCATCAGTAGTTGTGAAACTACTAAAACCTTGGTTTTGTCTTCAGCTGTTGTAAACAACTGAGGACTTGGTATTAGTCATCAGTAGTTGTGAAACTACTAAAGACATGGTTTTGTCATCAGCTGTTTAGAGTGAAACAACAGATTGTGGAAACGACTGAAGTGAAAATTCTCATCAGTAGTTTTCGCCAATTCTTAGCTTTTCAGCTGTTTCATACTGTCCTCAACACTTACTCATCAGACTTTTTAGCTAAGTTTCAGTTGTTTCATAGGACATCAGTACTTATCTGTTTTTACTGACATCAGGAGTTATAACTACATCAGTAGTTGTAACTGCATCATTTCGTTTAACAGAATTAGTACATATTTGTGACATGTTTACTAATGATCATCAATACTTGTTTACTAAGATCATCAGTAGTTATCACTTATTCTAGCTGCAGCATACCAAGCCTTAACACAAGGTTTGGAAAGTTGAACTATCCAAAGGCTTAGTAAATATATCTGCAAGCTCATCAGCACTAGGCACAAACTTTGGATCAATCAGACCTTTTTCAAAACAATCCCTAATAAAATGGTGTCTGATCTCTATATGTTTGGTCCTAGAGTGCTGGACTGGATTCTTGACAATACACAGAGCTGAAGCACTATCCATTAATAATGGAGTCTTAGTCTCTGTAATGCCATAATCCAATAATTGGTTCTGAAGCCAGAGTACCTGAGATGTACAACTTGCAGCAGCAATGTACTCTGCTTCAGCAGTGGATGTAGCAACAGATGTTTGTTTCTTACTTGCCAAGAAATCAAACAGTTGCCTAGGAATTGACATCCACTAGAAGTTGACTTTCTGGTTAACTTACACCCTGCATAGTCACTATCAGAAAGCAACTAATTTGCATGAGTGTCCAGTGGAATACCAAAGACCTAGAGATTGTGTACCTTGCAGATATCTAAAGATCCTTTTGACTGCAATCAAATGAGACTCTTTAGGAGCAGCCTGAAATCTAGCACAAACACACGTTGCAAACATAATATCTGGTCTAGAAGCTGTTAAGTACATCAAGGAACCAATCATACATCTGTAAAGTGTTTCATCAACAGCTTTACCTTTCTGATCTGCATCCAGTTGTGTGGTGTTGCACATGGAGTAGAACAGGGCTTACAATTTTGTAAATCAAACTTATTCAAAAGATCTTTTGTATATTTTGACTGATGAATAAAGGTTCCATCAGCCTTTTGTTTGATTTGCAAGCCTAGAAAGAACTGTAATTCTCCCATTGCACTCATTTCAACTTTTGTTTCATTAAACTTGTAAAATCATCACACAACTGGGATCAGAGGATGCAAAAATAATCATCAACATAAATTTGAACAAGTAGCTTATGCTGATCCACTTTCTTTATAAACAAAGTTTTATCTATGAGCCTCTAGTGAAATTATTTTAAGAGAAAAATTTGAAAGTGTTTCATACCAGCCTCTAGGAGCTTGCTTCAACCCATAAAGAGCCTTATCAAGTTATACACCCAATCAGGATGTTTATTATCCTCAAAACCTAGTGGTTGACACACATAAACCTCTTCTTTTATTTTACCATATAAAAATGCACTTTTGACATCCATTTGAAAAACTTAAGATTGTGGAATGCAGCATAGGCTAAGAACAATCTAATTGCCTCTAGTCTGGATACAGGGGCAAAGGTTTCATCATAATCAATACCTTCTTCTTGTGAAAACCCTTGTACAACCAGTCTAGCCTTGTTCTTGACAATAAGTCCATTTTCATCAGTTTTATTCCTAAACACCCATTTAGTGCCTATTGCACACTTACCTGGGGGTAGAGGAACCAGTTCCCACACTTGCTACTTTTTGAACTGAAGTAGCTCAAGCTGCATGGCTTCAACCCATCCATTGTCTCTTAAAGCAACATGATAGTTCTTTGGCTCTAGCTGACTGATGAAGAGAGCATAGAAGCAGAAGTTGGACAATTGACTTCTAGTTGAGACACCAGCATTGATATCACCAATGATTGAGACATGGGGTGATTCTTCAGCTCTTGGTACACTATAAGATCAGTGCAAGTGTTTGTAACAGGTTCAACAGCAGCAGATGTTGATCCAGATTCTTGAAACCAAGTATTAGATGGCAAGTCAAATGATGTAGAGGAGTCAGAAATCTCATCAGCATTGTGTTGTGGATGGAGCTACAGAAGCTGCAGGAACATCAAGTTTAGGACTCAGGCAGTTGGTCACTAAACTTGAAAAGGTGAGTACTGATATCATCATCATCTTCAGTACCACCAGGTGGAAGACGCTGTAGAAGATGATTTATCCACAACATCTGCAACAGCTGGAGGTTGATAAGGAAATATTACAGTATGTCCAGATCAAACAACTCCACAGGGTTTTGTGGAATTTTATCCTTAGGAGATTCATTGAATTTCACATGCAAGGTTTCTTCAACTAACTTTGTTCTGCAGTTGAAGACTCTGTAAGCCTTGCATGTGGATGAATAACCTACAAAATACCCTGCATCCACCTTAGGATCAAATTTGTGGAGTTGATCCTTTGTGTTGAGAATGAACAAGGACACCCAAAGGCTTTGAAGAATGAAATTAGAGGAGCCAAATGATGTAGAAGTGCATATGGAGTCTTCATCAACCTCTGATTTACTATACTATATTCTGCACATAGCAAGCTTTGTTAACAGCTTCAGCCCAAAAGGTCAATGGCAAACCAGAGTCAGCCAACATAGACCTTGCAGCTTCAATTAGGTCCTGTTCTTTCTCTCCACTACTCCATTTTGTTCTGGAGTCCTTGGGATGCTAAACTGCCTCTTGATTCCTTTTGATAGATAAAAATCATCAAATGTATGGTTTCTGAATTCAGTTCCATTATCACTCCTTATACACTTGACTGATAGGGAATACTGCTTCTCAACATACAACACAAAGTTTATAATCGTCTGAGCAACCTCATCCTTGAATGCAAGAAGAAAGTCCATACAAATCTAGGAGTAATCATCCACAATTACCAGACGGTATTTCTTCTTTGCCATGCTCATCACTCTCACAGGACCAAATAGATCCATGTGCAGTAACTGCAAGCAGGCAGTAGACTTAGGTTCTTCAATAGGAGGGAATGAGACTTTGTGTTGTTTCCTTTCAAACAAGCAGTGCAGGTTTCATCACAGTGGAACTCCTTTATTGGTAGACCTCTCACTAAACTATTATGGATCAGCTGATTCATGTTTTTGAGATTAAACATGACCCAGCCTTCTATGCCATAGTTTAGATTCCTGAGGAGAGGCTTTGGAGAACAGGCAAGGATGACCCTTCAAATCAATCTCTTTAACAAATCCAAGGCATACACTCTTCCAATCTATTGGCCTTCAGGAGAGTATGTTCATCCAATACCTTGTCAATCAGCCTCAGAACTTGGGAAGACAGAATCCTGCAGTTCTGGCTTGTGAAAAGTGCAACGTGCCCTTTATCACACATCTGACTGAAACTCAGCAGATTATACTTGAGATTCTCCACATGATAACATCACCAAACCTGATTTGTCCATTAGACACATCCTTTCCCGATGATGTAACCCTTGGCATCATTACCAAATGAAACGAATTCCTTTCTTCCTTGAGAGTAGTCATTAAGAAGAGAACTGCTCCCAGTCATATGCATAGATCCTTCACTGTCTACATACCAGATGCTCCTTTGGCATGCTGAAGAACCCTGCATTCATCATAAAGAACTAGTAGGTTTGAGACCCAAACCTTTTTGGTTTTGGGTCTGTTTTCATCAATAGATTTAACCATAACTTGTTTCTTATGCTTAACAGCTGATGAAGAAGGAGATGGTGCTTAATGGATTCCTGGATTTGGCTTGGAATGCCTTTTCAGTGGTTTGATCACAGGTGCATCTAGTTGGTTAACTCTCCCCAACAAATGCTGAACCATCATAACAGTTGTGTCTGATTTGTAGCTAAAGCTTTCAGCTCTTGTGACATATCAGTACTTGTGCTTGATGAGTTCCTGTGACCCACCATTTCCTCCTTAAAATTCACAGACTTAGTCTGATGTTTATCATGAGGAGCACTATCAGTGTTTTATGATAAACCCTATCCTTCTTATTGGATTTGGTTGAAGGCTTAGGTTTATCACAAAGGGATGACTGTGGTACAAACTTAGTCTCAAACTCATTTTTCATTTCATCCATCTGGATTTTAATGAGCTTATCTCTGTTGAGTTCGAACCCTTTCTGTACCAACATTCATCAGAAAGATGATTGAATTTACCACATATTTCACATGGCTTATTCTTCATCTTGGAGTGATCAACTGTTGATGTGGAAACTACTAAAGGTGTGCTCTTCAATACTTTCCTCCTTTCAGTACTTTGTTTAGTACTAAAGGATCTGTAACAACTAAAGACTTGTTCTTCAGCTGTTCTCTATCAACAGTTGTTAATCCTTTTATTTCAGCTGATTTGAAATGCTTTTCAAATGTTGTGACTTGCCCTTCAGTACTTGAGGTACTTTGAGGGACAACATCTGAAGTACTCAGCTTCATGTGCTTATCAGTAGTTAACCCATCAGCCAATTGATTTGCTGAGGTATCAACACCGATTTCATCTTGTGATTTTGGGTGATCACTTGAGTATGATGCACATGATGATGTGGTTTGGAATTACTTTCACCTTCAGATTTTACTATTGGTTTTGGAGTAAAATCTGTAGGTGGTGCAATGTGTTGTAACCTATTCCAAACTTCACATTCGAAGCAGATTGCTTGCTGAGCAGCATTTCAAATCCCTTGCAGGATGATACCCACGGTCACACTCAACTTGGGTAACTGCAAGTTTTTCTTTGAGATCTTTATGGTTCTCAAGAATGACCTCTAGCAGCCTTTTCATCATTTAATTGGCATTTAAGCTTAAAATCTCATCATCTTATCCTTAAGGACAGACTCATATTCAACTTTTCTTTTGGAAAGGGTTGCTCAAGCTCTAGATTTTGATTTATTAAAGCTACGTTTGCCTCTCTAATAGAGATAAATGCAGCTATGCAAGATTCAGAACATAGCTTGGCCTTAGCCTCAGAGGATACCTGGTTACCTGTGATGAAGATGCATTGGAGCATGAACTATCATAGATTCCGGGGCATGAGAGCTAGATTCCCAAAGGTTGTTCACCACCATGTTGACCATCACCAGCAAATAATTTCTTATTACCAGAGAGATCATCTGGTAACCTGCTTCAGTCAACAATACCAGGGGTGAAGAAGATGTGATAAGGTTGTGATTGAGATGATTGAGATGGTAGAGGCTCAGGTAGGGCTTGAGGTTGTTAGCATTAGAACTTGAACCGGATTTGGGTGTGGCATGTAATAACAGGGATATGGATATGACATTGAACCCTAAGGGACAAAATATGCAGGAGATATAGGTTGTGAATGATGACCAGAACTAGCAGGATGTTGCCCTCTGTTTTGTGGACTATTGCTTGGAAAAGTCACAAAGGTGCAGAGGAGTTAGATCCAAATGATCTACACTCTCTTGCAAAGTGGCCAAGCCTGTGGCATTTGTGACACCTCAACTTACTCTTGTCAAAACAACTTTGCTTTTGCCAGAGTCCTGGGAATTTCTTACCAGTTCTCTTGTAGAACTTTTGAGATCTGATATTAATCAAGGCCATTTGGCTCAGATATCCATCTCTTCTAAATCATCATCAGCATACCCTTTAAATCATCCACATGAAACACAAAATGTCACTATTACAGCTGACTGACTGTCAACACTAACAAATGCATGATCTGAACCGTTTGAGGAGAAATCTATATGCTCATCATAATTGCTTTCTGATGCAGCATATTCTGACTCATGACCAACAAGGCAGTGTTCCCTGGTACAAAGTCATCAGTGAGCTTTCCTGATGATGCCAGTTTCCTTTTCTGCTCTATCTCTTTCAAATGTAAGCGTTCCCATGGAGTGGGTGAGAGATAGACTATCCAGATTTGCACTGGAGCGTAGGACAATGGTATATGTGTCCCATCTCTTAGGCAGTGATCTGAGGAATGTGTTCATCTGGACTATTAGTGTATTCATGTTTGACCATTTTCAGCTCAGAGATCAAACAGGAAAAACGCTCAGACTGTTGAGTCAGTGACTCACCCTTCCTATGAGAGAATGTCTCATATTGTTGGGCAAGGATTCCTCTGTTGTTTGCTAAGACCTCATCTGTTCCACCAATTTTTCCTTCAATGCATTCCAGAGGTCATGAGCAGTTTCATGATGCATAAGTCTAGAATATATTTCATTCGGTAGTGCCATGGCCAGAATCCATGCGCTTTAGCATCAATCTCAAACAGTTTTCGATCCTCATCTGAGTATTGTTCCTTCTTCTTCGGAACCATTTGGTTGGTTTCGGATTGTTCACCATAGGCTTGTGTGGACCATGTACCAAGATGTCCAACAACCTGAACTGTAACAGACAGGTGATGAAGCATTCTTCGTTGCCATATGTTATACTCAGTCCTAACCGCATCGGAGGCTTGGTTGAGGAACCGGTATGTGAGGGTCATTAGAAGGAGTAGTCATTCTTAGATTCAACCAAATTCAATTAAGTTTTAACTGATTTAGTGCAAAACACAACAAACTCAATATGAACCAAGAGAAAACTCAAAGCAGATAACGAAAGCAGCAGAAATTCAATGATCTATACCAATTCTTGCAAATATGCTAATTCAATCAAACTTAGATATCGAATAGCAGTTTCATGATCAATTGTTAGATCGATCAATGATTAACCTTGCTCTGATACCATTTGTTAGGATCAGTGATCTAAGTTTGACTGATTAGAGAGTATTGCAGCGAGTACGAACAACAAATTAAACAATTCACAAGACACAATTGATATTCAATGTAACAGTAAATGGTTATAGAAAAAGAGTATTCTGCAAAAGAGATATTTCATTCATATGCTTTCGTGGTGGCTCAATGTCACGCTTTACAATTAGGTCAACATTCCTATATAGGATATGTACGTCTGCTGATGTCACTTGATAGTGACATCTAACAGAATTATTCAAACTATTGAAACTATGCAAACTACTGAGAATGTTCTCAACTACTGATTACATCTCAGAGAATGCTTAAGTACAAAAACATAAAACTACTGAAACTAAACTACTGAAACTATAACTACTGAAAAGTAAATTACAAGTACTGAAAGGAACCATAACAACTACTGAAGTTGATAACTTCAGCTATTGTGACAACTACTGAAGTTGATAACTTCAGCTGTTGTGACAACTACTGATCACTTTGGTCTTCAGTCTTTGTCTTCAGTCTTTGTTCTTCAGACTTTTACTTTCAGACTTTATCTTCAGCTGATAGCTTCAGACTTTGTCTTCAGTACTTTACTTTCAGACTTTGTCTTTAGCTGTTAGCTTCAGACTTTGTCTTCAGTTCTTTACTTTCAGACTTTGTCTTCAGTAGTAGTCTTCAGTTCTTGTCTTCAGACTTTGTCTTCAGACCTTGTAATCAGCTGATGTCTTCAGCTGTTATGATCTTCTTCAGCAGTTGTAATGTCTGTGGGACTTAGAGGTTTTTCTGATCAGGCTCATTGGTTCTTTTGGTCCAACATCAATAAACACAATCACTGATTTATCTAACATTGGCCGACACACTTGATTCATCAAGTCCATAAAAGCATCTGGCGCGTTGGTCAGACAATGACATAACAAGGATTCATAGTGACCGTAGCGCGTGCGAAAAGCTGTCTTAGGGATATCCTGCTCCTTCACCTTCAGTTGATGGTAACCAGATCGAAGATCTATCCTTGAAAACCAACTGGCACCTTGGAGCTGATCAAACAAATCATCAATCCTCGGTAAGGGTATCGGTTCTTCACTGTCAGCTTGTTCAGCTCACGGTAGTCGATGCACATCCTCATGCTACCGTCTTTCTTCTTCACAAATAGGACCGGAGCACCCCAGGGAGAGATACTCGGCCTAATGAACCCTTTATCGAGCAGCTCTTGTAACTGCTCCATCAGTTCTTTCATTTCTATCGGAGCTAACTGATACGGTGCCTTGGCAATGGGTTGAGCACCGGGTATTAGATCAATTTGGAACTCAATCTCGCGATCCGGTGGCACGCGAGGTAAGTCTTCCAGGAATATGTCCAGAAAGTCACACACCACTGGTACTTCGGATAGTTGCGGTACCAACGCATCCACATCTTTTACGTAGGCCAAGTAGGCACTACATCCACATCTTATGCACTTCCCCGCCACCGCCATCAAAATCATCTTTGGGATCATAGTAACGCAATATCCATAAATCGTAACCAAACTCCCATCGGACGCAACTAATTGAATCATCTTCTTGCAACACACCATGTTTGCTTCATAGGTTGCTAACTAGTCCATCCCTAGTACTACATCAAATCCACCTAGGGGTATCACGTGTAACCTAGCAGCAAACCTATGACGTTCTAGTTCTATGGCACAGTCCTCTATCACATCAGTAATTCTAGTGGACTTACCAATAGCAGTTACTACATCGAATGGTGTACTGACCTTCTACTACTAATAGGCAACTTAGCACAAAAAGTAGTGGAAATAAAACTTCTGCTAGCACCGGAATCAAACAATACAGAGGCACAAGTTTGGTTTACTAGAAACATTCCTGACACAACATCGGGATCAGCTCTGGCTTCCTCCCGGGTCATAGTGTAAGCTCTAGCACTTGCCCTCTGCCCTCCTTCCTCTGGCTTCTTCTTCTCTGCTCTAGAGCTCTCTGCCCTCGGCTTCTTACAGTCTCTAGTGATGTGGCCAGGCTGGCCACACTGAAGCATACATTCATCCCCATCTTGTACTCACCAGTATGTTCCCTTCCATATTTGTCACACCTCCTCAGCCCTAATCTTGATGACACTCCACGTCGTTCACCTTCTCCTTCTTGTTGTTTGAAGTAAAACCACCACGTCCAAATCTCTTCCCATTCCTGTTCCTCCATCCCCACTTATCCTCTTCACCTCAGCCACCACCACCTCGTGCTCATCATATAATCTACCAGCCAAATCAACCGCCGACCTGAAAGTGCTCGGCCGGGCAGCGATCATATGCCTATGGATATCCGCCGGCAACCCCTGGATGTATCTTTTAATCTTTCGTGATAGTGGTTTCACTTGATCGGGCACCAGCCATGCCATTTCATTAAATTTAGTGGTGTACTACTGATGTGTCATCGGTCCCGCCTCTAGCTGCAGGAAATCTCTTTCTACCTTGTCCATCTCTCTGTGAGGACAAAATTCCTCAATCACTAACTTCTTCAGTTCAGGCCATCTCATTCTCCCAATGGCCCTGCTACCCTTGGCTTGGACAATGTTGTCCCACCAGCATAAAGCCGAGTCCACAAAAGATGGGGTAGCGAATTTCACCTTCTGATCTTCACGGCACTCACTGATGTCAAGAACAACCTCCATTTCCCTCACCCACCAGTGAGCAGCTGCAGCAGTGTTGTTTCCATCGAAAGTAGGGTGCTTGCATCTCATAAACGCCCCATAGTTACAGCCTTGGTCGCCTTTGGCGCAGGCTCTTCTTCTTCCTCCTCATCATCATTAGAGAGAACCGTTCTGGCTCTGGTTGTTCCCGTCCTCCTGAGGACCTATTTCTTTCCTTTCTTTCCCCTTCCCTTACTGCCTTAATCACTTCGGTCACCACAAACGGTAGAATCGTCTACATGACCTAATGAACCTCTTCCACCACAGCCTCCTTTGCTGAGGCTCTTAGATTGGCGCTCTCGTCGCCACCCTCTGGATGAGGGGTCTCTGGTTCTTCATGAACAACTTTCTCGACTCTGGGTCTCCCTCTCTTGGGTCGCAGAGCAGCACCGTGACCTCCACCACAAGAGGCTTTTGAAGATCTACCGCCAGCCATCCTCTAAAAGCACACTATAAGATTCAAAAACTAACGCGGTCATTCAAGGTAACACTCAGTTTATGTCAAGTATAGTAAGTCCCTAATTACAGTGGCCAGTTGTGATTAGCCACTTACCTTCCTCTTCATACCCCAAGCATCTCCTATCCTGACTTAATCACTATCTAAATCTACTAAAAGCACATAATCAAATAGTATGCGCACAAAATACCGTTAACATTAAGAAAAGACATACCTGATCGCACGTAGCTACTCGGGCTGACATCCCTCCATTTGTCCTATTTTCAGTTTAAGTTTAGGTCTTAGAAGTTTATTTAACCCAATTCTCTTAAAGTTTGGCTCTGATACCAACTTGTAAGGCCCCGTTCCCGGGCACCTCACAGTTGGTCAATCACAACAGTTAAAACACTACACATTATAATTATACAAACTTAAGCAGTGGAAAAGATTTATCAAAAACCATTCATTTCATTTAAATCACTGTTGTTAAGCAATACATCATATCATAAACTGTTTACAAAAGTATTGTTTTACTACATTACAAAACAACAGCAACATAGAATACGAATGGATGTGAGGCTTTCCCTGCCGAGTAGCTTCACCCTCATGCCATCCTCAGCAATAATTACCTGCCAACTGAAAATGTATAAAAGTTAACGTTGCTGAGTGAGCTCTAGTTTTAAAATTAATAAAATACTTTCTGTATGTTGTATATGAAAATACTCTTTTCTGTAAAATGCAACTTTGTATTGTATATGCGAGCACGCATTAACTATATGAACAGATACTGTTTGTTCTCATTACTGTACGCCTTGTCTTTAATGTTCCTCTTCTTTTCTTTATTTCTTTTTCTCTTTATTATTACGATAGACTTTACGTTACGATAATAAACATACCACGTAAAGTCACATACTATAAGTAATAATAATATTAGCAATAATAATAATAAGGAACAATCATAACCATGCATGAAACATCATCATAATAAGCCCTAGTCAACCCTCGGTCAAAACCCTAAAAGCACAGACTCCCAGAAAATTCTGTAAAAATTTCTAAGTGCTTAGGCACTTTGACACTATTTGGGCACATGAGCCCTGTTTGGGCGTTTCATCACTATGTAGCCGCATCAGCCAACACTTAATCATTTTATCACTTAGGTGCATGAACTATTCAGGCGCATGGGCACTATTTGGGCGTATGAACACTTAGGCGCATGGGTCATTCGGATGCATGGACACTTAGGCGCATGGGCCTCTTGGGCGCATGGGCACTATTAGGGCGCATGGCCCTACACTTAGTCATCCGACTAATATTTCTAGGCACATGGACCACTGTTCAGGCACATGGGATGTACTTAAACATTTCTAAGGTAATCTTAGGCGTATGGGCTACTGTTCAGGCACATGGATTACACTTAAATCCTTCTAAGGCATTTTCAGGTGCATGATCCTTATCTAGGCGCATAGACCTACTGTGTAACTTGTTTCTAGTATGTTTTCAAACCCAATCATCAAACCCATCTGTTCTAAGATTAATATGGCTATTCTAAACATGAACAACCTATAAGCATTCAAGAATCAACATCCAACATGCACAATACATACAGGAAAACATACATAAGCTCTGAAAATCGTCTATTCTTCTTCTTCATGCCGTGGCATTGAGCCATCCTCTTCTTCCTCGATCCTGTCAAGGAGGATGCTCCCCCTAGAACACGGCTTGGCAGATCGGGAGCATAAGTAGGATCATCAGAAGTCTCTCCCAATCCTCCGGACGTTCACTAACCGCCCGGAGCCCTCGTTCTGTGCGAATGACTTTACTTCCCACAGTCCGAGTCAGTGGCTCCTTATCTGACTCCTCCTCTTCCTCACCAGGCATGAAATCCTGGTGGAACCCAGCAGTCTCGCTCCGTCTCCAGTGGGGGCAGATGATGGAATGGAATATCAGTAGTGGGACCTCTTTGTTGAGTGGGTCATTCATCTCCAGCATCTCCACTATCATCATCAGAGTCATGCTCTGGGAGCAGTAGATGCTCTTCTTCAGAGTCACCAACGTGACGCCATTTACGCCTAGCAGGCGCCACGTAGTCTTCCCGGGCCAGATGCCCAAATAATCTCCTCACAAGGGGCTTTACCTGCTTCCCCCTGTAGACCTTCATCCTGCCCAAGTGGTATCGTCCATCACCTCGAGTACCACCGCGTCCTCCTTCTCCTTCGGCAAGGAAGGGAGCTTCTGGTCTATAATCATCTGCATAAAGCGAGGGTACATGCAGAAGCCCTCCTTCCCTTTCCCCTCAATTTTCTCCACCAAGTAGGTGAAGATCATCTTAGAGAAGCTGAACGGATGGGTCAGCACCAGTGCTGCATATGCATTCTGGATTTGATCGGACAGCTTATCAAAACCTCCCTTCCAAGAAGCTATACACTTAAGCAAAACGTGTGCAAGGTACTTGAACTGGGGACACAGGTTGCTCTTGTTGAGCACCCCTGCATTGATGTCCCCAGCGTATTTTGCCCACAGGAAACAGCCTCGGACAGTAAGTGGGTGTAGTCATGTGGGGCATTCAGCATCGTCCCCAAGCTGCAACACTGTCCTGAGATCATCCTCAAAGATCTCAATGGCCTCTCCAAAAATTTCGAACTATGGATTCGATGAGGTTCTGAGGTTCTATCAACTACAGTGCCTTCCCAGATGGCCTGCTGAATAGAACGGTACGGTGTGCATGGAGTTGAGATTGCGTGAGAGATCCTTGATCGCCTAAGAAACGAGATGATTCCAGCAAAGTCAGGTGCATGTCTGGATGACTGATCCAGATGAGCACAAATATTATGCTTAGTGCTCATTGTCCACCGACTTGCCATCTGTTACACAAAAAAAGAACGTTAGTATCCGTTGATTAAGAATATCTTGAATCACTTGGACTTGAAAATATTTCCCTTTTGATCTATCGTGCGAATGAGACTGTGCGACTGAGATCTAGTCGTGTGAATGAGTAGTGCGACTTAGTTCTAGTCGTGCGAATTATTCCATACGTACGAATGGTCATGCGACTGAGCTCACCCATATGTATACTCAGTCTTGTATATTAGTCATGCGCCTGGACTCACATGCATGATTCAGTCGTGCGACTTAGCTGTTCGCACTACTCAGTCGTGCGACTCAAGTTCATCAGCCTGTCCATTCGCATGACAGACTGTTGTTCAATTCAAATTCAAGTTTTGACCAATTCTTATGATTAGACGTCGTGTTTTGGTTCATTGGACTCGCAATCATTATACTTAAGACCTGATAACATTAATTTCAGTTGATTGCTTGAATTAATTGGGTTATTTTGTCAAACAAGTCTTGGTTATTGGTTTGGACCAAACTTGTCGATTTTGCAGTCAAATTGAATGAGATATGGTTGGATTGAACCGCATTATACCTGTATAGTAAGTGGAAATCGTTAGTGCACAAGAATTAGTGGTATATAATGATCTAATGAATTTTTGGCAGAGTAACGATAGTTCGTGCGTCTAGGGGCGATTTTGGGGTGGCGAGTGACTGCGACCGACTACCCCACTATTTATACTAAGGTTTCCTACAGTCGTGCGACTGAGCCCAGTCGCACAAGTTGTTCGTGCGACTGAGTATCAGTCGTGCGACTGGCACAGTCGGTCACCTTCCGTCGTGCGACTAGAGTTTAGTCGTGCGACTTGGTCATTCGCCTCCTCTCACGTGGTCGCATGACTCATTCGTATCACCTTTGGTTGCATGGTCCACATGCATGTCCATTTGGCTATAAAAGGCATGAGTATGATCCATTCGTATGGTTGGTCCATACTCATGGTCCAGTCGTGCGAATGGGTCATGCTCTTGAGATTTTTTCTGACTTTATGACCAGTCGACATTTAGACCCTTTTAAACTGTTGATTTAACATTATGAACAACTTGATCATCTCAAACATGATCATTTTAACTTGAAAAACTTTTGATCACCTCAGACCTTTTAAACAATTTGTCGCCTCAGATGTGACCCAATTGTTGTTTGAAAGCACTTGTGGTCATCTCAGACATAACCTTTTAGATGATAAGGTCCCTTATCAACTTCCATGACATAGTCCGATACTAACATACTGAATATGACAAACTTTGTATAGAAATAAAAGAAATAATACTGAAAACTTAAAAAATTAAGACATGTTTTTGTGTTTTTGTGAGAGTTAATTCCCAAGATGTAGTTCTAAGGAATAATTATTCTGAGAGAGCAGCCACAATCATTTAAACCATACATGGATCAATTCAAGTTGGAATCATACAGGATATTCAAATCATTCAGGACAAGTTATTAAAAAAACAACTTTGATGCTCTTTCCTTGTTTTTCATCTGGAGTCATTTAGCAAATTTAGGAAATCATACTAGTACGCTTAGGTCTCCATATTGATTTGAACTTTCAAGAATTGTAGCCACAGTGATTGTCAGTATACTTGTCCTCTTAAATCCATACACAGACTTTCAACATAGTTTGGTGATCGTTTTAAAGTTTGTTTATTTCAACAAGCATTTGTGGATCCCACACTCATATGGTAATCAACATTCCTTAGGAGATTTTGAGCGGTCTTAGGGTAGTGTTCAAGAAGCGACTATTCATAGAATTTTCAAAGAGAAGCCAATCCTCAGGTCAGTGCCATCGCACAGCAGAGAGGCGGCAAACAACAATGAGTTCTAGAATATATAGGTTATGCTTATCCTCAGGTCAGTGCCACCGCACAGCAGAGAGGCACATAATCTATCTTCTTGTTTGAACATTTTTTCTTCTTTTAGCACAAATCTCACCAACAATCTAGGTTATCAGCTTGATTGTATTTTCATTTTCATGTGTTTTAGCTCATGCTTTGGTCTTACGCACACTTTTGTGGCGTTTATTTTGCTCGTCACCCCTTATTGGAATCTTGTTGATTGTATTAACCAGGGATAAGGTGTTTCCCACAGCTAGTCAAACATTTTAGTTTAATCTTGAGATCACCAAACGGTCTAGTCATCTATTGTGTTGAATCTACCGACATATCAGCTGTGGTCTAGCAACCTCTAGATCTACTTTCTTTGTGTTACCTTAGTAGTAGCTAGCTTAACTATCATATTTCCTGTTATATTGCTCAGACTACTCAGACTTATACTTGAACTTTGCATCTTTTTCAATTTTGATTTTTAAAGTCCCAAATGATTTGTACTTGTGTACTATCATATTCCACACGTTAAATCGGTATCACACGTACGATCTTATTTATTATCGGCTTGCCTCTCCTTTTCCCTCGGCTTTTTTTCATACCTATTCTCCCCCTAAAATACTAAAACCTCTAAGGATTTGCGTTTTAGGATTTTAATGAGCAAGAAACGACAATAAGTGTAATTAACGAACTAACATTAAACAACAAAAGAATTAAACTTAAAGAACACTATAATTTAAGAAATTTTAAAAGAAACTAGACACGATGCATCGGACTATACATGGTCATCTTCAGGAATGACCTCACTTTTCTTTTTAACACCATTGACCTCTAACAGATATAGAAAACGTGGTTTGTCAAAAGCCTTTGTATAGAGGTCGGCGCGTTGAAAATTAGTGTTTATTTTTATCACATCGATTAAGTTCTTTTCAAAACAGTCACGTATGAAGTGATATTTGATTCCGATGTGTTTGGTCTTAGGATGTTGGACCGGGTTCTTAGTGACTGCAATCGCAGCAGAGTTATCAATAAATATAGGAGTGGAAGTGAAATGCAAACCGTAATCCTGCATTTGCTGTTGAATCCATATGATTTGGGAACAGTAGCTTGCAGCAGCAACGTATTCTGCTTCATAGGTTGACAAGGCAACCTAGGTCTGCTTCTTACACTGCCAGGTTACTAATCTTCTCCAAAAGAACTGACACCCTGCTGATGTAGACTTGTAGTTCATCTTGCAGCTGCCATAATCCGAGTCACTATACGTTGTAAGTTCAAAGTCATCATCATGAGGGTACCACAACCCAAGTGTGGGTGTGCCCTTCAGATAACAAAATATCCTTTTGACCCCAATTAGATGATTCACCTTAGGCTTTGCCTGATATCACGAGCATAACATGTCGCATACATGATATCTGGTCTGGAGGCAGTGAGAACATGAGAGATCCAATCATCCCGCAGTACATAGTGGCATCTACCAGATCACCATTCTCATCGGGTGCTACATCATGGTTTGTAGCTAGTCGAGTGCCAGCTGTGCAGGCATTCTCCATGTCAACCGATTGAGAATATCCCCTACATACTTTGTCTAATGTAAGAAGATTCCATTTGGTGTCTGATCCACCTGTAACCCGAGAAAGAACTTCATCTCCCCCATGGCACTCATCTCAAACTCATCCTTCATTACTACTTCGAATTCTTTGCATAACTCTTCGTTCTTTGAACCGAAGATTATGTCATCTACATAGATCTGTACTAGTGGTAGATCTCCATCTTTTCTTTGATAAACAGTGTGCAGTCAATGACTCCCCTACGAAAACCGTGTTTCACAAGATGAGTTGAAAGTTTCTCATACCAAGCCCTTGGAGCTTGATGAAGCCCGTATAGAGCCTTGTCGAGTTTGTAGACTCTATCTCGATGATATGGATCTTCAAATCCCTCGGGTTGACTGACATACACTGTTTCTCTGATTTCCCCATGAAGGAATGCACTCTTCACATCAAGTTGATAAACTTTGATTTTCATATAAGATGCGTAGGCAAGAAAGATACGGATGGCTTCCATCCTTGCCATTGGTGCAAATACTTCTTGTAGTCAATACCATCAACTTGTCGAAAACCCTGAACAACAAGCCAAGCCTTGTTTCTGATGATCACTCCCTGATCATCTTTCTTACATTTCAAGACCCATTTGGTGCCAATGACTTTAGCACCTTTAGGTCTATCCACTAGTGTCCATACACCTAACTTCTTAAACTGAAGAAGTTCTTCCTGCATGACACTACCCAAGCCTCATCATTTAGTGCTTCACTAACATACTTTGGCTCAAACTAAGACACAAAGCAGCCGGTATGCACCATCGTGAAGGTATCCTTTTTCCATCACAGAGGCATAATCAGCAGAGTACAGCTGATTTCTAGTCTGAACCCTTGATCTCACATCTCCTATAATATTATCCAAAGGATGATAGACGTTTAGACGTGAGCCAGGGGTTGTCGGAACAACCACCTCAGAGTCAAGATTATGACCATTTGGTTCTGGATCTGAGGCGATAGGAGTCTGAGGTTCAGAAAGTTCAGAAGTGTCACTAGCCGATGCTTGTGAACTTGTGGTAGTCGGAACCTGTACATCCTGGTTGATCTGATCATTTTCTTCATTTTCTTTATCAGAGGTGGAGTCACTCATATCAACTACTCCCCCTGAGTTGGTAGGATCATGACTTGTTGAATCTTGAGACGGTGTGTTCAAGACATCGTACATCATCTTTTTTGCCAACTCGTTTTCTGAAGAAGAAGGAGATATGTTGAAGGACTTGAAGAAGTAAGCAAGCCCTTTTCCAGTAGGCGGTGTGATATATCTCTGAACATCAACATTACACCACACCTCTACTTGACCTGTTGAGTTGTTGTAAACTCTCTGTTTGGTATGTTGTATCCTAAGAAGATCCCTTCATCAACCTTTTCACTGAATTTTCTCTCCTGAGTTTTTTTCAGCAGGTGCACGGAGCGCCAAACGGCTCGAGATATTCGAAGTTAGGCTTACGTCGCTGTAATAACTCCTAGCATGTTTTTCCATGGCGTTTTACTACCAGAACTCGATTGAGAGTATAACATGCATTTGCCACTGCTTCATTCCAAAATTGGATAGGCAGTTTCGAGTCTGCCAGCATTGTCCATGCCGTCTCTATCAAGCTACGGTTCTTCCGTTCAGCAACGCCGTTCATCTGAGGGGTATAAGCCGAGGTAAATTGATGCACAATTCCTTTTCCTTGCAATAGTCCTCCATCCTCTGATTCTTGAACTCGGTTCCGTTGTCTGAGCGCACCTGTCTTACCTTCAGCTTGTATAGGATTCCAGTGTAGTTACCAATTCCTTGAAGGATTCAAATGTTTCTGATTTGGATTTCAGAAAACATTACCCAAGAGAACCTTGAGTAGTCATCAGTAACTACATAGCAATAAAAGTCACCTGCGATGCTTCTTGTACTAACTGGACCAAACAGATCCATGTGAAGGAGCTCAAGTGAAAGGTCTATAGAATGAGCGTTCTTTTCCTTATGAGACTTCTTCATCTGTTTACCCTTTTTGCATGCAACACAGAAATCCGGGAGTTGGAAGTTTTTGACATTTACTCCCCTCACAAGATCATTCTGGATCAAGTGATTCATTTTTCTCAGATTTATGTGACCCATTCTCCTATGCCAGGAGATGGAGTCCTTCTCAGTAGCTTTGGACAAGAAACATTGGACTCCATTATCCGTTGTGGATGCCTTTGATAGATCCAAGACATAAAGATCATTATATCTTGAAGCTGACATAAGGATCTGGTCCTCCGGGATCATGTATTCCTTCTTTAGTACGTAGCACTTTTGGTTGTCAAAAACTACCTTGAATCCTTTATCACAGATTTGAGAGATAGAAAGCAGGTTATTTTGTAATTGTTGGACAAAGTTTACCTTATCAAACTTACCTTCTCATTTCCTACTTCTCCTTGGGTTGTGATATACCCACCTTTGTTTCCAGCAAATTAAACATGCCCTCTTTTAATTTGTCTAACATTTGATAAGAGAGCTCTGTTCCCTGTCATGTGCCTGATGCTCCACTATCAACAATCCACATGTTAGTCTCAGAATTATAGCGAACGCCCTGCACATTCAATGAAAACATTAGTTTATGTTAGGAACCCAAGCCTTAACTGGCTTGGGTTTCCTGAGGCATCACATATCACAAACTCAACCCATTGACCCTTTGAGGTTAAGGATTGATCAGAATTCTGTGTGTTCTTATTTTCAGGCACGGAGGAGGATTTTTTTCCATAATCCAGATTTGTGTAAGGCCTGTTTATGATAAACAGACGACTGGCTGATGGGTTGAACTTTGGGTTCACAATCCTTTTAGAAGGCGTCACTGAGTTCCTCTTAAAAGATCTACGTGTAGATGCAGAAAGTTCAACTTTCTTCCTCGGTGTCTGGTAATAAGGACAGTGAGACGCTATGTGACCATACTCTCCACAATTATAGCAGGATTTGCTTTCAACTTTACGGTTTATTTGTTTTGATGGAGATATACTTGTCACATGGTCAACCTTATTGTGTTTGGACAAAGACACTACTTTGTTAGATGTATGAGTTGGTTTTACAAAATTAATTGCTTTACCTGGTTTTACATCTTTAATCTCTTGTTTCCTGAACTATGACATGATGCACATGATTGATTAGATTTTATAGTCTTTTTAGGTTCTTGTTTGACTTTGTTTGACCTTGACTGTACACTAATCCTTTCGAATTCTTTTTCCAGGTTAACACAAGTCATCTTTCCTATTGCCTTTGAAGTGGCCTCCTTTTGTTTAAGGTCGGATTCACTTGATTTACTTATGGAATCCGGATCGCTAACAAGAGGAGTAGACACCACGTGATCCTTGATGGGATTATTGTTAATTGGTTTACTTTTGGTGTTCATCAAGGTCTCAAGTGGTGGTGGAACTACTTTGTATCCCAGTCCCTCCCCATTATTTCTCTCTCTTACTAAGTGTTGGACAATGTGTGATGAGCTTGTCCAACTATGCAATTTTTGTTTTAATGAATTGCCTTCTACTTCTAAAACTGCATTTTGCTTCTTAGTGTCCTCAAGAGAGTTCATATAGTACCTAATGTCATTTGCTTGGTTAAATGCAACTACCTCAGTTTCCCTAAGCTGTTTATTTAATAGGTCTATCTTTTCCTTGTAATTGTGCTCGTTTTATTTCAATACTCTATTTGCTTCTATGCACAGTTCCAGATCCTTTACTAAGCTATCATTATGATCTAATAGCCTTGCAAATTTTGAATCTGTAACTTCTCTAAATTTATTACATTCTAAGCAAGCATGATTATTAAAAAGTTGGTCAGTAGTACTTACCTGGGATGTTGAAGAAGAATCAACCATGAGTGTTGGCTCGGTTGTCTATGGTTCTTGTGATTCAGATGATGATGCATTTGCAGATTTTTCTTCTTCAGGCGGGTAGTTGACCACATTTGCAGTATCTTCAGAATTTGATATTGCGAGCTCTACTGCTATATCTCCTTCACTTGTAGAATCGTCATCAATATCCTCCACACAAGCTATATTTGACTCTCCTGGTGAGACAAACCGAAAGCTCCAGTCCTGTCCTTCATCTTCATTAGCAGTTAACGCTTTTGGATCCTTACTTGATGAGTCAGCATTACTAGCTATGGACTTTTCTTGACGGTTAAATGACGAGAAGGGATTTCCATTACCTGTCTTCTTTGGTTTTATGCACTCCCTCTTGAAGTGTCCCTTCTCACCGCAGTTGAAACATGTAACCTTTGACTTATCAAACCCAAAGGTTGTGTCTTTTGTTGCAACCAGGTTCTGTTTGGTCTTTTTGACAAACTTTTTAGCTCGTCGGACAGCACTTGCCAAAGCCCACATTATGTCCATTCGTTCCAACTCCATTTCATCCACCTGCTCATAATCTTCATCTGCCAGGTGGCAGTTACCTATCTTTCCAGCAATTAATTCATCGTAGGATTGAACCACTGCAGCTAAAATGTCCATATGTTCTCTGGCCACCTCCACAGTTACATTCCCGAGGTTGTCGGTTTTAAGTTTTGCTGCATTAGCTTCAGGTATCATATATTGGGTGCTAGACGACCCTGACATTTCGGATCCTGAAGTTGAGGGTTGTGCTGGAACTCCTGCGCTTGAGATGAAGGCGGTTTGTAGTGGTGCTCCAGATGTCTTGACTGAAGGAGTAGCACTGTAGAGTGCAGGATTCTGATCGTAGTTTGCCTTTTGGGCTCGATACTTCATCCTAAGCTCTTCTTCTCTCAGTTTCAGAATGAAGTCATTATGTCTAACTTCGAGAGCATTCCATTCTGTCTGAGATTTGAAACAAACGAACCCCATTTTTCTGGTAATCCATCAGCAAAGTTGGATACCTTATCTTCCATCAAAGTAACCACTCCATGAGTGTGCATCTCACTCATCAAGTGGTAGAATCTATCGATCACATCATCAAGGCCTTCTTTTCCCATTGAAGAGAAGTTGTCAAACTCCTTCAATGCTTTTGCCTTTATAGCCTTCAGAGAGGCATTCCCGTCATACCTCTTCTCCAACGCATCCCAAAGTTTCTTGGCTTGAGTATACTCTGAATACCGGTGGAAAATATCCTTCGGAATAGACTGAGTAAGCAAGGCGTAGACTTTCTTTCAGCGTTGTGTTTTACCTTCTGTGCATCCGACATGCCACTTAGAGTAAGTTTTAATCCGTCAGCTCCAACCGGCATGCTGTACCCCGACTCTATTGCCTCCCACAAATTTGTATCCACTCCATTTAATTAGATTTCGAAACGTTGCTTCCATTGTGGTAGTCGTCTAACGTAATAAGTTTGGGGGTTTATTGTGAATCCCCACTTTGTTCTCCAATAGTAGTAGATTCTGAATACGTGTATCTCTACTTGTTGTGTATGCTGAAAACTAATCCTCCATTACACTTGACTTTATTATTTGACAAGCTGCTGATGGATGCGAATGAAGGTATCCGATTGGGCTTATTCGGGCGATTGAACAAGTGCGGATGGGTTAATCATGCGACTAAGCAAATGCGGATGAGTCAGTCGTCCGAATAAACTAATGCGGTTAGGCAGTCCAAATGAAGATCTCAGTCGTATGAATGAGGGTACGAATGAGTTCAATCGTGTAGTTGAAGGATGCGTATGAACTCGTTCGTGCGATTGAGCCAATCGTGCGACTGAACCTGTTGAAGTTTGATAATTCATAGGTTAAACTTGTTTTGGCCGTAAAAATTCAAATTTTACCAAACCCTAATAGCCGTATGCCGGAAAAACTACACTTTTCGATTAGGAAACGTCCAAGACTCCGTTAGACACCAAAAGATTGCGTTTTTGATGCAAAAACACAATTTTGTATCAAAATGATTCAATCAACACGTAATCAAGAGCCTATAGCTCTGATACCACTTGTCAGGATCTGGTATTTGACCAAACACCAACTGATTAATGTGTTAAACCAAACCAAATAGTGCGGAATCTATTTGATTGGCGATCCAATCAGTGAGAACGCACGTAGACACAATAAGAATTGAATCTAACGTCAAGAATCATTTGAGAATCGATCTACAGCGTTCTATGAACTTGGAGTACAAACTTAGAGGCTTCTGTACGGCTAGGGTACGTCTGGAGTCGAAGTGGATTCAATTCATTCTTTTTCCATGAATTAGGTGGTATTTATAGGTTAGGGTTGCTCATTCGGGCGACTGAACCATTGGCATGGTTCATTCGTGTGATGGAGACATGCGGTTGATCCATTCGCATGGCTGAGTGTTCAGTTGTGCGACTGAGTCAGATGCATGAAGTTGTTCAGGCGTATGAACTATTTAGGCGCATGGACACTTAGTCGCATGGCCATTCGGACGCATGACCACTGTTGGGGCGCATGGTCCAGTCAGACACATGAGAACTTCACTTCACCAAGTTTGAGTGTATTCAATATTATAACATTATGCATAACACTTCAAACAATCACAAACCTATATAATTAAGTCAATATGCATTAAACAACTCATTAATGAAATATTAAACATTATAGACACAACCAAACATTTTGTATTTCATTAAGTACCCAATAATTACATAAGTGTAAGACATATTACATTCAGATCAGGATCTAGGTACATATATGTATCAACAAAGTGATTGACAAATTATATGCAAAGACATATTAAAAAAGGAGATATGAAGCAGTCCAACTGATTGGAGCTTAAATCAAAGAAGTATATGAACTTAAAATCTCAAAACAAGATGAACTAGAGATAGTTCACAATAATAGTGTTTTGGAAACTTTGACTACTAAAGAAGATGTTCTGGAATTAAGTTTTGAAACATTAAAGATGATCTGCAAGATAGGATAAAGTACAAATATGATTATCAGAAGGTTGCAGTGTCTTACTCTATAACAAGATGATTTCAAGATTCAAAGAGCTTTCAAGTCTGAAGAGCTGATCTGAACGTTGCTAAGCCTAAGGGAGAGTATTGTTAGATCTAGGAACAATAGGTCTAAGATCCTTTTGTATAGGCTTAGCACTTTAATTGATGTTTTGTAATAAACTATTGTAATTCATTATTATAATGTGTTAGGATCGTGTATTGAACGAAATACTAACTGATATATGTGTATACCGAATCAGATAGTGCGGAATCCTATTTGAATGGCGATCCCATTAGTGACAACACACGTAGAAACAATTATGGATTGAATCTAAATGTTAAGAATGATTGGGAATCGATCTAGTGCGATCTATGAACTTGGAACAGGTTCTTAGAGGTCTCTGGACGGCTAGGGTACGATTTAGTATGTAGGTATTCAAAGTGTTTTGTTTTCCCACGATTTAAGTGGTATTTATAGGTTAGGGTTTCTCATTCGGGCGACTAAACCATTAGCATGGTTCAGTCGTGCGATTGAGTCATGCGGTTGATCCATTCGCACGACTAAGTGTTCAGTCATGCGACTAAGTCAATCTCATTTTACAATCATGCGACTGATCCAGTCTCCTGGTTCATTCGTACAACTGGTTCATTAGCATGAAGTTGTTCATGCATATGGTCCATTAGCATGGGCCAATTGCATGTGAACTTCATATGATTAAGTTTGAATATGTTTCACAATCATTATTTAAGTTAGTTCTATTCAAACAACCACAAACCTGTATAATTAGTTCAATAAGCGTTATTACATACCAAGCAATGAAATATTCAACATTATAAGCAAAACCACACATTGTATTTCATTAAGTACCCATTCAATTACATATGTGTAAGACAATAAAGACAATAAAGACATTTTACATTAAGTTCAGAAACTAGGGACACATGTTTCTATAAACTCCCCCTTGGACCTAGTTTCATCTACTGTCTTACATCCTTCATAAGCTCCTCATACTTCTTGTACTTCTCCTCTCTTGTGACTCCTACATGTATTTCAAAAGCAAAGCAGAGTCGTATCACATTCTGAAATTGTAGAGCTTGTACAATATCCTGCGAGTCATAGAATAGTGCCACTTGTATAATGTGTAAACATCATTAGACGACAAGTTAGTAAGCCACATAGGATCAAACACCCTGATTGTTTCCATACTACCATTCTTGTTCAACACTATGACTGCCTCTATTGCACCCTGAAAGGATCATACATGCCAACTCAATGGGTGAATTGATGATTGTTCAGCTGGAATCCCACAAGTCTAAGATGCAATGCGGATGAAGATATACAAGAAAAATAACAAGTGTTATCTTCCGCATTAGTCAATGCGGAAGACAAAAATCTGATGCGGACAAGTGTTTACTCTTCCGCATTAACTAATACGAAAGACATAATACTTATGCTGAACAAGTTACTCTTCCGCATTGACTAATGCGGAGAACAAAAGAAGATGCGGACAAGACTTTGATCATCCGCATTTGACAATGCGGATGACTAACCAAATACGCACAAGTATTTGTTTATCCGCGTTAACCAATGTGGATGACCAACTTACTAATGCTGATGATTAAGTGGAAATACTGATTAAGATTATCTCATCCGCATTTGTCAATGCGGATGAACAAGCAGAGATGCGGATCAGGACTTAGACTACTTTCTGATGTAATAGGTCAGGGGTAGTTTAGTCATTTTGTAAAGGCATCCTGTCTTGTCTATAAATAGAATAGTTAACCTCGTACTGAGGTGACGGCTGATAGATTGAGAATTTTTGTTGTAATTATTCTCTGTAACTTATCAACTTTCATATATCAATACAAACAGCATTTATGAGTAATTTTCTTGCTTGAATGTTCTTTGATTGTTTGTTTCCGCCACTCAATCATTGACTTGATTATCATATTTAATTCTCAGTAAGAATATCACTCTTACTCAAATCCAGTCAATGATATCAGAGCTTTGGCTCTCGATTCTCTTTTAGATCTACGCACAGACTGAATAGAACTCGATTGATCTGATAATCAATTTGCTAGTAGTAGATATTATCATCTCTACTTAGCAAACAGCAAAAAAATACTCCTATCAAACAGCAAGAACACTCAATCTGAACCTCAACAGAACTGCTTGAACAAATCAGACTCATCAAACTTAATAAATCTTAAAATCAACTAAATCTATATTTACACAAATCAACATGGATTCTAACAGTTACTCTGAATTAGGTCATACACCTAAACCTCCCATGCTTAAACACAAATCTAAGTTTAAACAATGGAGAATACGGTTTAGAAATTATATCCCAGGTGTAGATCCTGACTTTTGGATCTCAATATGTAAGGGTCCACATATTCCTGTTACTCTATCAACAGCTCAAGCTGCACTGTACAAGACTGCTAGAATACTAATTGAAGACTTAACTCCGGATGATGATGACTATAAGAAAATCAAAATTGATCTTAAAGCATACTCTATTTTGACTCAAGCACTCAAAATGGATGTGCTGAAAAGATTGGAAAAATATGGAACTGCTAAAGCTGTTTGGGATGCTCTCAAAATTATGTGTGAAGGTAGCAGTGAAGTTGCTGAAATTAACAAAGACAAGCTGGTCAATCAGTATGAAACCTTCCATCACACCAAAGGAGAATCCATATCAAAACAACTGCACAGATTTGTACAGTTGGTCAATGACTTGGAAATTATGGGTGTTTCATACAACATTAAAGAACTCAACAAGAAAATGCTTCATAGTCTACCTGAAAGCTGGAAGCAAAATGTCACAATGTTGAAAAATACTCTTGATCTTGAGAGTACCACTCTAGACATTATGATAACCAAGATTTAAGCTTTGGAACTTGATGAACAAAGCAAAATCTGAGTGGGCCAAGAGTGATTGAAGCCTACAAATTCCCTTCAGAATCACATTCTGTTGAAAATGCTTTCATCACAGAGGAAGATGACTTCATCTCAACAAGAGATCAAATGAACAATACTGGGTTCATTGCATCTCCATCATTCAATCACCATTCAACTTCAGCACAAGCACCAAAAGTCTCCACTGAACCTCCAATCTCTCCGGGAGACTTAAAATCAGAAGAGCAAAAGGCAACCTACAATGCCTTTGTTGCAAGTTTTGAAGCATATCTTGGGGGAAGACTCACTTCTACCCATCTAATACAGTAAGATTTAGAAGAATTAGATCCTGATGATGTTGAGGAGATGGACACAGTGGCAAATGGCAATGATTGCCATGAGAGCAAAGAAATTCTTCAGAAAGGAAGAAAGTTGAGCCTGAATGAGAACACAAAACTTGGATATGACAAATCCAAGGTAAAATGCTTCAACTGTGGCATGACTGGCCAATTCTCAAGAGAGTGCAATGCTCCTAAAAGAACCAACCATTCAAGGAACTCTCCTGGTCAATCATCCTCATAGCCTAATTCAAGCTATCACTCAAACAATCAACAACAACCGTACCATCATTCTCATCATCAACAAACATACCAGAATCAACCACAGCTGACAAATCAAGCCCATGCAAGCAGTCAGCCTTCTGCCAGTGCCTTTGTGATCAAACAAGATGGGATATGTGACTGGAGTGTGTATGCTGAGGAAGTCAAGCCTCAATTCTAGAATCATGCTCTCATGGCTCATATCAATGATGGACCATCTGCAATGCCTACTGAGGTAAAAACTAACCTTTGTAGTGAGAAATGCATAAATGAATTACAAGAGTATAGAGAACACAATCATAAACTGGCAAATAAAATTAAAGAAGAAAAGGTGAAGTCAAAAATGATGAAGAGAGAACGAAAAAGTTTTGAAATCAAAATCAAATCTCTCATTTCTGACATAGAAAAATTGCATGGTGAGAAATACAATCTTGTAGCTGAAAATGAGCTACTTACTAAAAGTTAGCTCAAGCTAAAGCTCAACAATCTATGACTGAAGTGAAACTTGAAAAGTTTCAAATGTCTTCAGTCAAGCTGCAAGAAATGCTAGATTCACAAAAGGATCCAAAGGACATGTCAGGGATTGGGTACAATTCATGTCCTCCACCATACAATGACAATTACACTGTCATGCCTGACTCTGTATCACTCTCTGAATCAATTGAACCTAAAAATATGGAACCTAAATCAGTAGTGAAACAAGTGACAAATCCTCAAAACAAACCTGATGTTTATTTGAAACCAATGAGGACAAAATCAAGTTAGGACACCCAATCAAAATCAAAGAGTGTTCTGACAAGACAGTGATTGTCAAAAAACCATCAAGCCCTGTAAAAGCAATTGTACCTTTTATAAAATTCATACCATCTGTTTTACAAGGGAAAAAGAAATATGTCAAAACAGTGAAACCCACTACTGAGAGTAGTTCTAATAATGAGATTGTATCTCCACAAAATTCAAGCAAATCAAAAAAGGTTTCACTGAAAAAGAAACCAGTTCAACACATAAAACTTCATCAGACCCTCAGTCATCCAAATTAAGGCAGGGAGTTGGGTTAGATATCTGTAACAAAGAACATGTTGACCAGTTTGAGAAAGAGGTGAGAAGTAGGTTGAAGAAACAGAAGCAGCCCAGACAACTAAACAAGAGTAGTATTGTGAAACAATCTACAAAAAGGGCTGATTCTGATTCATCACCTAAAGAAAAGAAAGTGACTCATCAAAAGAAAGAATCAGTTGAGTCACTCAAAGAAAAATCTTATTCGAGAAACAAACAAATGTATTGTGATATTTGTGACATGTTCAATCACAAGATAGATAAATGCTTCTTCAACCAATATTGTTCTATCTGTGATATGAACAATCACTCCACCAAAAATTGCTATTTCAACAAGTATTGTTCAATCTGTGACATGAACAATCATAATACATCGTTGTTACTTCAATCAGAAGGGGTTGAGAATTCCACAACACAAGCCCATCTCAAAAACATCTACTGTGATGCATTATGTTAAACCTCATCTTCATAATACTCAATCTAGGTCTCCTAGATCAAGAAATGACAGAAATAACTCAAAGGATTTAAGGAAGGTCAAAGAAATCATCTCACAATGAAACACAAACTTGACCTTCCTAAGCAAAAACCAACTTTTGATAATGAAACTCGGGCTAAATTTTTACAAAGAAAAAGAGACCAACGATTTCATTATTCATCTGAATCCTCAGTAGATGTAGATGAGATGACTCGACCAATTCATTACCAAAAATCTCCCAAATCACCTTCATCTAAATCACCATTCAGTGGGAAATACCAGGAGGTGACTATCATGAATAGGAACGGGAAACCCAAGACCATCATGGCTTGGGTTCCTTATTCTAATTAGTTCTTTTTGTTTGTAGGTTCATCCACACAGGTCTAATAGCCTATGGTATGTAGACAGTGGATGCTCCTGACACATGACTGGAGATCGTTCCCTCCTGCATGATTTCAAGTACATACAAGGAACTACTGTGGCATTCGGTGGAGATTTAGAAGGTGGCAGGATTACAAGAGAAGGATATGTGACAAATGGGATGCTGAGCTTTGACAGAGTGAATTACTGTGAACAACTGAATTTCAATCTGCTAAGCGTGTCTCAGATCTTCGACAAAAAATATTCCACTCACTTTACAGACACTCACTGCTACATTCTGAAACTTGGATTTCAGATTCCTGAAGAATGGGTTGTCTTAAAGACTTCGAGAAGAATAATACATATGTCTTAAACCTATGTTCTGCATCACCTAAGGAAGGAACATGTCTTTTGTCTAAAGCATCATTTGATGAGTCACAGCTTTGGCATAGACGTTTGGGGCACACTAACTTTAAAAATATGAACAAGTTAGTCAAAGGAAATCATGTAATTGGTCTTCCTTAAAAGGAATTCAATTTTATTGATCAATGCTCAGCGTGCCTCAAAGGAAAACAACATAAATCGTCTCACAAAACCAAGCTGGTGAACACTAACAATACTCCATTGAAGTTACTTCACATGGATCTGTTTGAACCAACTCATGTAATAAGTATGGGAAAGAAACAATATTGTTTAGTGATCTTGATGACTTTTCTCGATTCACATGGGTGTTCTTCCTACTTCAGAAAAAGAAGCATCCCAAATCATTCAAGAATTTATCACTAAAATGAAAATCAACTTGATCTCAAAGTCAAAATAATAAGAAGTGATAATGGTACAGAGGTAAAAAATGAAAATATGAGTTCCTTTTGTGCAACCAAAGGCATTGCTCATCAATTCAGTGTAGCTAGAACTCCTCAACAAAAGTGGTTAGCTGAAAGGTGAAATAGAACACTGATTGAAGCAGCAAGAACGATGTTAGCCGATGCTAAGCTGCCAATCACCTTCTGGGCAGAAGCAGTTAACACATCGTGCTTTGTGCAAAATCGAACTCTGATTGTTAAAGAAAGTAACATGACATCTTATGAACTGATCTTTCATAGGAAACCATTTATTGGATTCCTCAAATCATTTGGTTGTCCAGTCTCAATATTAAACATCCGTGATCATTTGGGAAAATTTTCATCTAAGTCTGATGAAGGATTTTTGTAGTTATTCTTCCGTCTCAAAGGCTTATAGAGTGTTCAATCCTAGACTGAACATATCGATGAATCCACAAATGTTCAATTCAAGGAACATCCGTTTCCAAATCTACAAATGGTCCGATTGGTGTTTGATATTGACACTTTTACTAAATCATTTGACCAATTTCACTTGTCTGATGCAGGAAATATACATTCAGGTGATACTTCATCAACTGTAGAAAGAAGAGAATTATCCATTGTTTCCACCTACATCTGATGAACATATGAATAAAGATGTTCCTCTTCAAGTTGATCCCATCAGACACTTGTCATAAAACCTTAGTGTTTCTTCTGAAGAAGGTCCCAGCCTGGTACGATCTCACTCAGATGACTTGTCACATGAGATCAGAAATCAAAAACAGGCTTCTCATCCAGAAGAAACTCAAGGTACTTCAAAAGATGCAAGCAACTTCAGTGTTGCTGAAGATGTAGCAGATACTGAAACAGAAATTGACAATCTTCATACTCAACAACAATACAAGATGATTGTGCCTCTGACCATAATGAACTGAATGTCTCCAATCTTGATATGAACTATTGTTTGTGACACCATTCCCACCACAAGAATACACAAGAATCATCCAGTTGAAACCATTATTGGTGATCTTAATGAGAGGGTGACAAGAAGCAAGTCGGTATTGCAAACATCTGTTTTTTCTCATGCTTTATGTGTCAAACAGTACCCAAAAACATCAAAGAGGCACTTCAAGACAATAGTTGGATTGAAGCAATGCAGGAAGAATTGCTCCAATTCAAGAAACAAGAAGTATGGCAGCTGGTAGATCTTCCCGAAGGACAATACCCTATCGGTACCAGATGGCTATACAGGAACAAGACTGATGATAGAGGGATAGTCATTAGAAATAAAGCAAGACTAGTGGCACAGGGATACACTCAGGAAGAAGGAATTGACTACGACGAGGTGTTTGCTCGTGTTGCCAGACTAGAAGCAATCAGAATCTTTCTCGCATATTCTGCGTCCATGAAATTTACTGTTTATCAAATGGATGTAAAGTGTGCCTTCTTGTATGGAAAGATTGCTGAAGAAGTCTATGTAAGTCAACCACCTGGCTTTAAAGATCCTGATTTCCCTCACAGAGTGTACAAGCTTGACAAAGCTCTATATGGTCTTCATCAAGCTCCAAGAAAGTGGTATGAGACTTTATCATCCTTTCTTCTTGAACATGGGTATGAAAGAGGAAAGATTGATCAGACTCTCTTCAGAAGAATAAGAGGAAAAGACATGCTGTTAGTCCAGATCTACATGGATGACATTATATTTGGCTCGACAAACAAACAACTCTATAAAGAATTTGAAGATCTTATGCATTCAATTTCAAATGAGTGCTATGGGGGAACTCACATTCTTTCTGGGGGTGCAAGTCTAGCAATAGCAGATGGAATCTTCATCAATCAATCAAAATATGTAGAAAAACATGCTGAAGTTCCACTTTGCTGACTGTCAGTCTATCAAAACTCCTGTAGATACTAAAGTGAAGATTGGACCTGACCCTGAAGGCAAATCAGTGGATCAACTCACTATCGATCAATGATAGGTTCACTTATGTATCTAACAGCCAGTAGGCCTGACATTATGTTTGGTGTTTGTGTGTGGGTGCTAGATATCAAGCTGATCCAAAAGAATCACATGTGAACACAGTCAAGAGGATATTCAGATATCTGAAGGGCAAACCAGCTCTCGGATTATGGTATCCAAAGGAAGGAGAATTTAATATCTATGCCCACACAGACAGTGATTATGGAGGATGCAACTTCAACAGAAAATCCACTTCTGGCGGTTGTCAATTTTTTGGTCCCAGACTAGCATCCTGGCAATGCAAGAAGCAGGAAAATGTGTCTGTGTCCACAGCTGAAGCTGAGTATATTGCTGCTTCAGCATGTTGCTCTCAAGTTCTCTGGATTCAAAACCAGATGCTTGATTATGGTTTTAAATTTTTGCATACACCAATTTCTATTGACAACACAGCTGCTGTCTTTATAACTAATAATCCAGTTCAGCACTCAAAAACAAAACATATTGAAATTAGATATCATTTTTGAGAGACTGTGCTGAAAAGGGTTTAATCAAATTGGTTCAAGTACCAACAGAAAATCAATTCGCTGATTTGTTTACCAAGGCAGTTGAACCTAGTAGGTTTGAATTTCTGGTTCAGTCAATTGGCATGATTAACCTTGAGTAAAAACTTTGAAAAACATCAAAAATATTTTAAAACATCTAGAAAAACCACAAAAAGAAATCAAGTTTTATAAGAAAAGAATCTTTGGGAAATGATATAATTATAGTCGTTATATCATTCACTGTGCTTAATTTCAAAATGTAAAAGACTGAAATGACTTACCAGATATGTTGGTAGGTTCAACTTGGAAGAAAAGATACATGCAGTGATGAATTAAAGACATTCAATTGTGAAACACTCATCACAAAGTACAGGTATGTATTGGCTTATCTGAATGCATGTGTGTGTAGTAACCTAAACACACTAGGTAATGATACTTTATGAATCTCTTTCACCACATCATGTTTCATCTTTGTTTTGCTGAGCAAAGACCTGATGAAACTTGCACATAGTGCAGATGTCATGATCCAAAAGACTCCCAATGTGGAACACATCCAAAATTGGATGAATCAACAAAGTAATACATTCCAAGTGAATGAACAAAAGAATCCTATCATGGATCACCTTCCAAAGTGAAGTGAAAAGAATTCCAATAAGGATCAACATGAAAAAGGATCAAATTAAAAGAATCCCAATGAGAATCAACATGAAAAAGGATCAAATTAAAAGAATCCCAGTGAGGATCAGTGAAAATGAGATCTCATGACTTAAGTAACTGGTAATAAAAGCTGTGACAAAGTTCTACCATGCAATGTATAAGGAGGGTTGATCATTCCATGCTTATGTGTGTGAGGTACACATTGAATAATAAATCAACCAAAACATGATAAAAGTCATTTGCATCAAAATATCAACCAGGTATGAGCTTAAGAGGACAAACATACCTTCAATCTTCAAGTTCATAATCATATCCATTTAATCATAAAGGATACGCATGTGTAACGAAAGATTGATATGATCCCTACAAAGAGATTTTTCTCTTCATTATTAATATTAATCAAAATAATATTCAAAACTTTTAAATCTTTAAAGTTTCTCTCCAGATGTGGACATAAACTTTAGGGGGAGTATTTGAAATTTTTGAGTAAGTTTAAATTTTTGTTTATTAACTCAAATTTGAAAAACAAAACAAAAAGAATTTTAGTTGGTGTTGTTGCAATAAGTCATACCATTATATCTCAGTTTATGCAGATTGATAAGCCCAAGATCTGTCAAAATTGGGAAACTTGTATCAGTTGTAACATACAAGTCAATCCAAGCAAAAATTGACAACTTCAATAGCCAACTTCATAAGAAAAATCAATCAAGGACACCTCTTCATAAGATGAATAATCAATTCAATCACATTAACTTTTGATTAAGTTCAAAAGGTAATACAGGTAAGTGCATTGGTTAATGCGGGTGAAGGTAACCCATACATGTAACTAATGCAGGTAACAATAATTTTTGAAGTGCAACTAATGCGGACAATGATTTTACTCTACCGCATTAGTGTGTGAAGTGAATGTGAAGTTTACTCTACCGCATTTGATACAGTTAACAAATTCGTATGAACAAGTCTCTATCGCATTTGATACAGTGGTGTTGACTTGTCAACCGCATTTGTAGTTGTACACATGGAATTTGTTCTATCGCATGTGTTACTATACATATTCGGATATGGTAAAACAAGCAATTCAACCGCATTTGTTACAATGTTCTTCTGCATTTACTACAACTCAAATGCGGACAGCAAAAATTTTCAAGTTTAACTTACGCATTTGCAACAGTAAAAAATGCGGACAGCCAAAATTTCAAGTTTAAAGTTCCGCATTTACAATAGTACACAAATGCGGATAGAATAAAACATTAAGAAACAAAACTTCCGCATTAGTAACAGTAGAGTAATGCGGACAGTCAGTCAAAAAATTAAGCCTTCCGCATTAGCTACAGTCACAAATGCGGATGACCAAAAGAAGTCAAATGCGGACTGTCCATGTCAAAAGTTTGTCTTCCGCGTTTGCTATAGCCAACAAATGCGGATGATCGAAATTAAACAAATTAACCTTCAGCATTTGCTACAGTGCTGACTGTATCTGCTTGTAAACTTATAAAATTTTTCAAATTGTATTATTTAGCTATTTAAAGGAATTTAAACAGGTCATTTAATACTTTTCAAATTTGAAAGAACTTATAGTGAGACGAGCGCAAAACTACGATACACCACCATCAATCATCATCATCACAAACATTCAAAGATTTTGTTGTGTTTCATCTTTAAACATTCTTGTCATCGATTCAGAACCGGTCGTTTCAAAGATAAGGTATAACTTCAGCAGATTTTGAAACCAAAACCTAAGTCTCGAACTGTTACCCTAAATCAAACGATGAACCAGAAAATTATTGAAGAACACCAAAATCAAACTCATTAATGTGATGTAATACACATTTTTGATGTCAATAAACATGTAAATTGATAGGAATTCAACTAATATTGAAAACCATGATAACTGGCAAGATCAACACTGAACTCACTCTAAGAATCACAGAAGAATCAGTTAGAAGATGTCTGCAATTCAATGATAATGCAGATGATCCTCTTGAATTGGATGATGAGGAGATAACCACATTTTTCTCTGAAATTGGTTATGAAGGGAGTTATGAAGCCAAACAGATAGTCAAAGGATTAGTGGATCTGCCTTGGAGATTCCTAATTCATATGTTCCAACATTGTCTGTCTAAAAGGAAAACAGGATGGAATGACATTCCAGTCCTCACATCTTCTGCAATTTGTGCTCTCTACACCAACAGACGGTTTAACATGTCTGCATATGTATTCAATGGCCTAATCTCCAACATTCAAGAAGGGTTGAGATACAAGTTTCTAATGTACCCTAGATTCATTCAATGTCTAATCAATGAATCATTTCATGACAATGTTAATGAAGGACCAATGCTTAACATTCCTCATTATGATGCAAGGTCCTATAAGTACATCAAGAAGAAGGACCCAAGGAACTTCTACAGTGGTGCCCCTTCTTCCTTGGATGATTCAACAAATACACCAAGCAGGTCAAGCACAACCACCTCCACAACCAATAGCACAACCACCTCCACAACCAATAGCACAACCACCTCCACAACCAATAGCACAACCACCTCCACAACCAATAGCACAACCACCTCCACAACCAATAGCTCAACCATCACCATACCATCACCAATACCATTACCAATACCATCACCAATACCATCACCAATACCATCACCGATACCATCCCCAATACCATCACCAATGCCATCTCCACAACAAATACCACAACCTTCTACACAACCATCTCTTCAAACATTACCTCAACCATCATCACTTCCACCATCACAACAAACACCACCAATGACCACTCAACCTATATCACCACATCATCAATCTCCAATATCACCACACCAATCACCTATTCCTCCTTACCAACCTTTACCATCATAACTTGATCACCCTACTGAACCAGAAGGATCACAAGTGCATCCAAATCATCCAAATCATCTTCTGATGAGGAGGATCATCATGATCAAACCAAAGCTGTGAATGAACCTTCTGAGCCTGCTCCTTCAGAGAGCTATGCTGAATCAAACATCAATAGGCCTAATGAAAAAGATGAATTAATAACTGAGTTGCTACTCAAAGTAGAAAGGATGGAAAGAACTTTAAATAGAAGAGCAGGAATCATCAATGACAGAATCCTGGAACTAGATGAAAAAGAAGGTGAATTGAAAGATCTTAAAGAAAATATGCAGTTGAAAGAAAGCAACAAGACAAAGAGATTGAAAATTTAAAAGTTGCACTGAAACACTCAAAAGAAGAAGTGAGTGGACATATAGACACTCTTGAAATACAAACTATTGCAATGGAGGAACAAGAAAACATCATAGAAGAACAAGTTGATATCATCTCAAAACTGGAAAAGGAAATTGAGAGCAAGAACAAACGAATATCCGAGCTTGAAATGATGATCAAAAGAACTAATGTGAAGGATGATGATGAGAAAGAAGAACAAGAAAAGGTTGATGATGAGGACAACAATTTAATAGATGAGAATGAAGAACAAGTGGATGATGAAAGTCAAACTGAGACCAGAGCCTAGACATGGTAGTGTATTCTGGAAACACTGGTTATTCAGACTCAAAAAAGGGTGAATTTGAAGAACTTTTCAGTTCTTTAGATAGTTTTGCTTCTGAACAATTCAGCATTGATGATGATTTTTGGGATTCATAAACAATCAAAGAACTGAGGCAGAGCCTATTGTATTTATTCCCAAATCACCAGTGCCATTAGAAAAGGAATTAACTCTGCAAATTGTCTCTGCCATATCATTAACTGAAGAACAAAAAGAGGAACTAAAAGAAAGATATGAACAAGAAAGGAAAGAAGAAACTGTACCTGAACAAAGTGAAATGAAGGATCAAGAGCCAAGTACAGTTGAAAAGGTCTCTGAACCAGAACATCAAACTGAAACCTCTAGCCCTCAACTTCAAACTTACTCATGAAAGAGGAAGTATCTGGCTGAAAAAGCTAAAGGCAAGAGACCAATAAATGAGAAGAACCATCAAAGAAACAAAAAGATGACCCAAGAAGTTTAGTAGCAATTGCTGAATTTTTGGAAGAACATAAGCAGGCAGAAGCTCAGTTGAAACAGTTGGCCAGAGCAATTGATTTAGAAGGAGAAATTGTTGATGAAGATGAAGTTAAAAAGGATGTTCTCATGGACAATCCTATTAAAAAAGAACAATCAATAGAAGATATGGTAACCAAAGCTCAAACTGATGACTTGATGATTAAAGCCATGTTTTTGATCAATCAAGGCTATGATCCTGATGAAGTGTTAGCAATGACTTATGAGAAAATGAAAGAGGAGGAAGAGAAAGTGAAATTGTTGCTTGATCCAACAATAGAAACTGAATATGAGAAGACAATGACAAAGGACACTCCAAAACACAAAGACTCATCCTTGAAGAAACCCACAAGGTATGAAATTCCACTACCAAGAAGGGGTCCTCTACAAAAGCTTTCACAAATGAAGAAATCAACCTCATCCCATGAATCATTATTTCCTGATCCTTATAACATGTCTGATAAGGAAATGAAGGAATATCTCTCAAGTCAGGGATTCACAAAAAGAAAGATTGCCAACATGAAGTCAAATTCATTAAGGGCTGCAACATTTCAATAGATAAACTCAAGAAACTAGAAGAAGAATTGACAAAGACCAAACCCAGAAACAGAATGCCAGCTGAAGACATGTTGTTGAACATAAAAGACCAAGAACTACTTGCCCCAGTGCTCCACAAATACCCTAAATGGTTTGCAGAACCATCTCAGTTGAAGCTTTAAGAAGGACTGACCACTGCTGAACTGATCAGAGGGGTGTCTACTCCCAAGGGAAAGATAGATCAGAAGATAATAGCATGGAGGTATGATAGCACATGGAACATGTTCATGGTGAAGAGAATCTCAGGGCTAGTACAATTCTTCATAGAGTACTCAGCTCTAGTAAATGCCCTTGAGATTCATGATTTGAAGGAGCTAGCTCAACTTGAACTGATCAATCATGCAGCTATGTTCAGGGGATATGAATTTGAGAATATACTTAAGATGTTCAGAAGGACAAATAACTTCAATTCATTAAAGACAAATTGCTTAAGAAAAGATAAAACTTTTGTCAATCCCCTGGATAAGAAGAAAAAGTGGAAGCAGAAGAAATTGTATTCCCTGAGTTGAAGGTAAAGCCAACTGAGTCATTGAAGAGGAAAGTAGTGATTGGTACTCATTCTTCCACTCCCATCTCAAATGTGTACTATGATGAGAAAACCTATGAGTTGGTGATAGAAAGGAAGTGGGGAGGAAAAGAAGGAGCTGACATCAGACTTTTCAGTGGATATGAAGTAAGATTACTTGATGAATCATACATCCACTACATCTATACCAGGCACTTTAGGGAATTAAACAACAAATTAGGTGAACAAGACATGCTTTTCTTTTTGAAATGCATCAAGTTGTTGAAACTAACCTATGATAGAATAAAGATTAAAAGAGACAAAAGAAAAAAGAAGAAAACACCACTGCAACTTGGAAACATTGTTAAGCTTGAAGTGGATGTGGAAGGGAGTTTATTGATTCATAGAGATGGTCTTTCCACAATCTCCATATGGAACCTATCTCTCTGAAAAAGTTGCCAATGGAAGCCATCTATAACATGAGCAGAATGAAAATACATGTGCTGAGTAGAGACAGGATGTCAGAAGCAACTGATTTTGTAAACATGATCAAGGCCATTCTGGATCCCACCAAAGCTGCATACATACTACCTCCTGAAGACCCAGCTGAATCTTCACAACATCAATCACCTTGTTAGGATCAGATATCTACGTTTGATTGATTAGAGAGTATTGCAGCGGAAATCAAACAATGAATTTAGACAATTCACAAGAATACAGTTGATATTCAAAGTAAGAACAAACGATTATAGAAAGAATTATGCAAATCAAAGATTTCATTCAATACGCGCTTTCGTGGTGGCAAAATGTCACACTTACAATCAGGACAATCATCCCTTATATAGGAATTTCGTGGTGGAACATTCCTTATATAGGAGATGTGACGTCTGCTGATGTTACTTGATAGTGACATCTAACAAAATTATTCAAACTACTGAGAGTTAACACAACTACTGAAGATGTCAAAACAGCTGACATCTTCTTACAAAAATACTAAGTGTTAACTATCACTACAACTACTGAAAAGAAACTACTGAAACTACAACGACTGAAGAACATGCTCTTCAGTCATTTTACAAATACTGAAACAAAAAGAAAACTACTGAAAGGAAACCATCACAACAACTGAAGAATGCTTCTTCAGCTGTTGTAACAAACTCTGAAGGCTTCAGTACTTGTACTTGAACTTCAGCTGTTGTCATCAGCTGATGTCTTCAGTCTTTGTACTTCAGCTGTTGATCTTCAGTACTTTGTTCTTCAGTTGTTGATCTTCAGACTTTGGTCTTCAGCTGTTGAAGTCTTCAGTACTTTAGTCTTCAGCTGTTGAAGTCTTCAGACTTTGTCAAACAGCTGATCAAGTCTTCAGCAGTTGTTGTGATGTCTGTGGGACTTAGAGGTTTTTCTGATCAGGCTCATTGGTTCTTTTGGTCCAACAAACTCCCCCTGAACCAATGCAGCCAAAACCTCTAAACTTATTGAAGATGTCCCACTTATTATGGCAGAAAGATTTGGTCTTTTTGTCTTCTAGATCGGCTCAGAAGTGACCCATATAAGCACAGGCCTGGGAAGAAGTCTCAATGATCTGTTTGGCAAAGAATGAATGGGAACTCTGTCTTGGGGAACTAGACACAGAGCTGTTACCCAATCCATGAGATCTACTTCCCAACAATGAATCTGTATGACTCCCTTGTATAGGCCTCAAGGAAAGTTATATGTTCCTCCATGGTAAGTTCTTCAGCTCCTCCTTCAAAAAGTGATTATGGCCCATAATATTCAGATAGGTATTTGACCTATTTCCCATTTTTGAGTTCCACAGTTGTTATTACTCTATAAGCAAATTCATCAGGGTGATTACCCTCTAAGAACAACTGGAGCTCATTCTTTCTAACTTCCTCAAGCCTCTTATATACTAACCCCTTTTTCACCATTTTGTTTTCCAGCATCTTTTATGGGGTCAGGTTGGCTTTATAGGCTTTCTTGAAGTCATCTAGGATTTCCCAGGGTGATACTACAAAGACCAGTGAGATCACTTCATCTACAATCTTCTTCACTTGGCCAATGTATCTCTGTGGAATGTTTTTCTTGTGAATCCTATGAGACACCCTGGGATCAGGCCAAATCCTCACTCTCTCCTTTTGATATTGAAATGTATGTTTAAGAGTGTATAATCTGAGAGCATGCTTCTTCATGTTGATGATTGAAGATATGGCAGCATATGCTTTGTCAACCCTTCTCAACAATTCCTCATCATGTTGTTTGTGAAGCTCTTCTTCTTCTAGCTTTACTTTCACAATTTGTCTTTGAGTTTCAGGAGTAATTGTTGGAGAGTGACTTATGGCCTTCGACAACTGTATAACAGCTGAGAGTGGCAGCCTATCTTTATCTTCATCATTATCTTCATCATCTTCTTCTAGCCTCAGTACCCTTCTCTTCCTCTTCTGGGGTACTTCATCGGCTACTGGTTTTGAGGGTAGAGGAGTTGGTTTGGTGGGTTGTGGTTGTGGTGGTGTTGGTGTGGGAATGTTGACAGGCTGTTCTAGCATTCTGGATGTGAGGTCGGCTTTAGACTGCTTGACTAGTTCATTCCTGCTCCCAGCACCAGCTTCGTTTAAGGCTTCAATAACCAATCCTTTTGTGTATACTTCAGACGAACAGATCTTGGTGGTTATTGCCAAGATGCTGTCCCTGGACCATGCCTTGGTCTCAATCAATGATCTACCCAGATATTTCGCTATGAACCTCATCATGATCTCTAACCTTTCCCTTTCCAACACATCATAACTTGCCCATCTAGCTTGGATTTCTTCAATCTCTAGTCTTCTGATTTCTGAGTCAAGTTTTTCAGTGTCGTGGCCTTGCCTAAACAACTGATCAATGATGTTATCCATTGATCGCTGTGTTCAGCATCAGCCTTCTTCACCATTGTCTCCAAGTCAGTTTCCTTCTCATTCTTCCTTTTCTTGTATGTGACATGAAAGTCTTTAGTACTTTCAGTCACTTTCTCCATGTCAGCATCCTTCACCTTCTCCTTTTCATTTTCTTTCCTATCTGCCATCCTCTTTCTTTTTGCTTTCACTAACTGAATCTCCCCCTTTTTGGTTGCATTGGTTGCAAGGGTTGATTGTCAGAAAGCCTTTTGCTCACAGCATCCTCTATCATGGGTTTTATAACTGAGGGAAGCCTCTCATCAAGGGTTTTAAGGACCATATCAGTAATAGTTGATGTGATGAGAGGTAAGGAATGTTGAAAGATAGCAGCTATTTGCTCAGGGGGGTTCTGTCCCTGAGAAATAGTGCCAGAAGCAGAGGCAGGTGGCTGAGTGTTTTGGAGTGTGTTGGACCAAAAGAACCAATGAGCCGGATCAGAAAAACCTTAAGTCCCACAGATGTCACAACAACTGCTGAAGTCCACAACAGACACAAGTGCTGAAGACAAAGTCTGAAGACACAAGTGCTGAAGACAAAGTCTGAAGACACAAGTGCTGAAGACAAAGTCTGAAGACACAAGTGCTGAAGACAAAGTCTGAAGACAAGTGCTGTAGACAAAGTCTGAAGACAAGTGCTGAAGACAAAGTCTGAAGACCAAGTATCAGACGTTGTCACAACAGCTGAAGAGGTCTTCTTCAGTAGTTGTGACGGTTTTCTTTCAGTAGTTTTATGTTTTTCTTTTTAGTAGTTTTGTAAAACGACTGAAGAGCTTGTTCTTCAGTCGTTGTAGTTTCAGTAGTTTCGTATCAGTAGTTTTATGTTTTGTACTTAGCACTCTGATATGTTCTCAGTAGTTGTGAACATTTCAGTAGTTTGTAAGTTTTAGTTATTTTTGTAATAAATCTGCCAGATGTCACTATCCCGTGATATCAGCAGTGATTGCACTCTATATAAGGAGTGTCAACCTAATTCTAATCTATGAATGATTGAGCAGAAACATTTGATATTATTGAAACATCCTTTTCACAAAAATATATTCTCTCGTTACAACCGTATTTTTCTTAATGCATACGAATATCAAATCTTGCTATAATTTGTCTAATTCTTGTTCTTTTTTCGCTGCGTTACACTCTAATCCATCAAACTTGAGATCACTGATCCTGTCAAATGGTATCAGAGCAGGTTCTAATTGATCGATCTAATAATTGATCATTGAAACTACTATCCAAGATCCAAGTTTGATTGAATTAGCATTTTTGCAAGAAACGGTTATAGAGATTGAATTTTCTGTGGTTTTTGGTCTTTCATCCTGAGATTTATTCTTAGTTTTCATTGAGTCTGTTGTGGTCTGTATAAAATCTTTTAAAAGCTTGAATTAAATTGTATTTGGACCTAAAATGACTACTCCTTCCAATGATCCTCACAATACTGGTTCCTCAACCAAGCCTCCAATGCTGGTTAGGAGTGAGTATAACATATGGCAACGATGAATGCTCATCACCTGTCTTAACAGCTCAGGTTGTGGACATCAGTGGTACATGGTCCACACAAGCCTATGGTGAATAACCGGAAACCAATCAAATGGTTCCGAGAGGAGGGAGCAATACTCAGATGAGGATAAGAAATTGTTTGAGATTGATGCAAAAGCCCATGGAATTCTGGCCATGGCACTGCCCAATGAAATCTATTCTGGGCTAATGCATTATGAAACTGCCCATGACCTCTGGAATGCCTTGAAAGAACAATTTGGAGGAACAGATGAGGTCTTGGCAATAAGAGAGAAATCCTTGCCCACAATATGAGACATTCTCTCATAGGAAGGGTGAGACACTGACTCAACAGTTTGAGCGGTCTCTGTTTGATCTCTGAATTAAAAATGGTCAAACATGAGTACACAAATAGCCAGATGAATAACAAATTCTCAGATCACTGCCTGAGAGATGGGACCATATACTATATCCTACGCTCCAGTGCAAATTTGGACAAACTATCTCTCACCCAACTCCATGGGAAATTGCTCACATTTGAGAGAGAGATAGAACAGAAACGAAAACTGTCATCATCTGGAAAGCTCACTGATGATTTTGTACCAGGAAACACTGCCTTGGTAAGTCATGAGTCAGAGTATGTAGGATCAGAATGCCACTATGATGAGCATATTGATTTCACCTCAAACAATTCTAATCATGCCTTTGTGAGTGTTGATTGTCATTCTGGTAATAATAGTGACAATCTATGCTTTATCATGGATGATTTGAAGGGCATTGCTAAGGATGATTTAGAAGAGATGGATATTTTGAGCCAAATGGCCTTGATCAATATCAGATCTCAGAAATTCTACAAGAGAACTGGCAGGAAATTCCGGACTCTCTGACAAACCAAAGTCGGTCGTTTCGCCAAGAGCAAGTTGAAGTGTCACAAATGCCACAGGCTTGGACACTTTGCAAGAGGTGTAGATCAAGGATCTAACACTTCTACACCCTTTTGACTTTTCCAAATAACAATTCACAATCCAAAGGGCAAAATTCTGCTGGTTCTAGTCATTCATCAACACCCTCAATCTCCTGCATATTATGTTCCTCAGGGTCCAATGCCATATCCTTATCCTGCTATTATATGCCACAGTCAAATCAAGTTCAAGCTTCTATAGTACCACAATCTCATGCACTACCAGAACCTCAACATCTCCATCTCAATCACAACCTCATCATAGCTTCTTCACACCTGGAGTCGTTGACTGGAGTAGCTTACCGATAACTTGTCTGGTCACACTGAGCAATACTATGCTGGTGCTAGTCAACATGTGGTGAACACCCTTTTGGAAATCTTGCTCTCATGGCCCTGGAGTCTACTGAGGGTTTCTGTTCAAATGCATCATCTTCACAGGGAAACTCAGGTATCTCGAGGCTAAAGCCAAGTTATGTTCTTGAATCATGCATAGCTGCCTTTGTCTCTATTAGAGAGGCAAATGTAGCATTAATAAATCAAAAACTTGAGTTTGAGAAAACCATTTTCAAAAGAAAAGTTGAGTATGAGTCTGCTCTTAACAGTAAAAGTGATGAGATTTATAAGCTTAAATGCCAATTAAATTGAAAAGGCCAAGCTAGAGGTTATTCTGGAAGACCACAGGAGTCTCAAAGAAAAACTTGCAGTGACCCAAGTTGAGTGTGAAGCTGGGTCTCATCATGCAAGGGATTTGAAATGCCTCTTAGCAAGCAAACTGCTTCAAATGTGAAGTTTGGCATTGGTTACAACATACTGCTCCACCAACAGACTTTACTCCTAACTCCATAGTTAAGTCTGAAAGTGAAAGCAATCTCCAACCACATTATCGTGTGAGTCATTCTCCAATGATAATCTAAGATCAAAGAATGAACAGTGTTAAGATCTCAACAAATAAATTGACTGATGGTCTAACTACTGAGACTCATATGAAGCTGAGTACTTCAGATGTTGTTCCTAATTTACCCCAGTACTGAAAGAGACCCAATATCTGAAAAGCATTTCAAATCAGTTGAAATACAAGGACTAACAACTACTGAGGAATCCATCAAACACTCTATTAGGACGGATGGAAAACAGTTGAATTACCAGTCTTCAGCTGTTACAGATCCTTTAGTACCTAGTACTGATAGGAGGAAGTATGAAGATCACACCTTCAGTAGTTTCCACTTCAGCAGTAAAGATGTCCAAGATGAAGAATAAACCATGTGAATTTTGTGGTAATTCAATCATCTATCTGCTGAAGTTGGTACAAAAAGGATTTAAAGCTCCAAAGGGATGAGCTCATTAAACTAGAAATAAATAAAATGAAAACTGAGTTTGAGACCAAGTTTGTACCACAATCATCTCAACCTGATAAACCCAAGGCCTTACCCAAATCCACTAAGAAGGATACGGTTTATTAGAAGACAGTTGATATTGTTCCTCATGATAACATAAGACTAAGTCTGTAAAATCTAAGAAGGAGGAAATGGTGGGTCACAGGAACTCATCAAAAACAAAGCTCTGGAGTGTCAAATGAACTGAAAGCTCGAGCTTCAAATCAGACACAACTTGTTATGATGGTTCAGCATCTGTTGGGGAGATTAACCAACTTGAAGCCACTGTGACCAAACCACTGGAGAGGAATTCCTGGTCCAAATCTATTTCAGCACCATCTCCATCTTCATCAGCTGTAATCATGAGAAACAGCTATGGTTAAATCTGTTGATAAAGTCAGTCCCAAAACCAAAAAGGTTTGGGTCTCTAAAGCTAACTAGTCTCTTATGATTGTGCAGGGTTCTTCAGCATGCCAAAGAAGCATCTGGTATGTGGACAGTGGAGGATCCATGCACATGACTGGGAGCAGCTCTCTTCTTCCTGATTACTCTTAAGGAAAGAAGGGATTTGTCTTATTGGAAATGATGCTAAAGTTACATCATTGGAAGGGATTTGTGTCTAATGGAGATATTAGATTTGATGATGTCAACCATGTGGAGATCTCAAATACAATCTGTTGAGTGTCAGTCAGATGTGTGACAAAGGACATGTTGCTCTTTTCACAAGCTAGAACTGTAGGATTCTGTCTTCCAAGGTTCTGAGCCTGATTGACAAAGTACTGGATGATAATACTCTCCTGAAGGCCAACAGGATAGGAAGAGTATATGCCTTGGATCTGTCAAAGAAAATTGAGTTAAGAGGCCATCAATGCTTGTTCTCCAAGGCCTCTCTCCAAGAATCTAAACTGTGGCATAGAAGGCTGGGTCATGTTAATCTCAAAAACATGAATCAGCTGATCCACAAGAGTTTAGTGAGAGGCATCCAATAAAGGAGTTCAATTGTGATGAAATCTGCACTGCATGCTTAAAAGGGAAACAACATAAAGTTTCATTCCCAACCATAGAAGAATCCAGTCTAATGCTGCTTAACCTACTGTACATGGATCTTTTGGTCCTGTGAAGGTAATGAGTATGGCAAAGAAGAAATACTGTCTGGTAATTGTGGATGATACTCTAGATATGTATGGACTTCTCTTGCATTCAAAGGATGAGGCTGCTCAGTCCATTATGAACTTTGTGTTACACGTTGAGAAGCAGTATTCCCTACCAGTTAAGTGTGTGAGGAGTGACAATGTACTGAATTCAGAAACCACTCTTGATGAGTTTTACTTGTCAAAGGGAATCAAGAGGCAGTATAGCATCCCAAGGACTCCAGAGCAAAATGGAGTAGTGGAGAGAAAGAACAGGACCCTCATTGAAGCTGCAAGGTCCAAGTTGGCTGATTCTGGTCTGCCACTGACTTTTTGGGCTGAAGTTGTCAATACAGCGTGCTATGTACAGAATAGAGTTCTAGTAAATCAGAGGTGATGAAGACTCCATATGAAGTTCTTCATCATTTGGTCCCTTTGATTTCATTCTTTAGAGAGCATTTGGGTGTCCCTGTTACATTCTCAACACAAAGGATCAACTCCAAAGTTTGATTCTAAGGTGGATGCAGGTATTTTATTGGGTATTCATCCACTTGCAAGGCTTATAGAGTATTCAAATGTCGGACAAAGATAGTTGAAGAAACCTTGCATGTGAAGTTCAATGAATCCCCTAAGGATACAATTCCACAAAACCCTGTGGAGTTGTTTGATCTGGACATTCTGCAATATGTTCCTTATCAACCACCTGCTGTTGCAGATCATATGAATCCATCATCTTCTATAGCTAATCATCCATGGTGTTACTGATGATGATGATGATATCAGTAATCACCTTTTCAAGTTTAGTGATCAACTGCCTAATTCAGCTAGACCTGATGTTCCTGTAGCTTCAGTAGCACAATCCACAACAAATGCTGATGAGATTTCTACAACTTCAACTTCCTTTGAATTACCATCTACTGATTGGTTTCAAGGAAATGCTTCACCATCACCATCTGTTGCTGTTGAGCCTGCTACAAACACTTGCACAGATCTTATTGTGTACCAAGATCTGAAGAATCACCCTATGTCTCAAATCATTGGTGATTCAATGCTGGCGTTTCAACAAGAGTCAATTGTCTAATTTCTGCTTCTATGCTCTCTTCATTAGTCAGCAAGAGCCAAGAACTATCACATTGCTTTAAGGGACAATGGATGGGTTGAAGCAGCAGCTTGAGCTTCTTCAGTTCAAGAAACAGCAAGTGTGGGAACTGGTTCCTCTACCTCCAGTTAAGTGTGCAATAGGCACTAAATGGGTGTTTAGGAACAAAACTGATGAAAATGGGCTTATTGTTAAGAACAAGGCCAGACTGGTTGTACAGGGGTTTCACAAGAGGAAGGTATTGATTATAATGAAACCTTTGCCCCTGTAGCTAGACCGGAAGCAATTCGATTGTTTTTAGCTTATGCTACTTATCAAACCTTAAAGTTTTTCAAATTGATGTCAAAAGTGCATTTTGTATGGAAAATTAAAGAAGAGGTTTATGTATGTCAGCCACCAAGTTTTGAGAACAATAAACATCCTAATTGGGTGTATAAGCTTGATAAGGCTCTCTATGGGTTAAAACAAGCTCCTAGAGTCTGGTATGAGACATTATCAAACTTTCTTCTGGAAAATAATTTCACTAGAGGCTCCATAGATAAGACTTTATTCATTAAGAAAGCTGGGCAGCATAATCTACTTGTTCAAATTTATGTAGATGATATTATTTTTGCATCCTCTGATCCACAGTTGTGTGTGATGCCTTTACAAAAGTGATGCAACAGAAGTTTGAAATGAGTGCCATGGGAGAATTACAGTTCTTCTGGGTTTGCAAATCAAACAAAAGGCTGATGGAATTTTCATTCATCAGTCCAAATACACAAAAGATCTTTTGGAAAAGTTTGATTACAAAAGTGTAAGCCCTGTTCTACTCCATGTGCAACACCACACAACTGGATACAGATCAGAAAGGTAAGTGGTTGATGAAACACTTTACAGATGTATGATTGGGTCCTTGATGTACTTAACAGCCTCTAGACCAGATATTATGTTTGCTACATGTGTTTGTGCTAGATTTCAGGCTGCACCTAAGGAGTCTCATTTGATTGCAGTCAAGAGGATCTTTAGATATCTGCAAGGCACTCCATCTCTAGGTTTATGGTATTCTACTAGACATTCTAGTATTAGTTGCTTTTTCTGACAGTGACTATGCAGGGTGTAAGTTGACAAGAAAGTCCACTTCTGGAGGATGCCAATTCTTAGGCAACTGCTTGATTTCTTGGCAGAGTAAGAAGCAGACCTCAGTTGCTACATCAACTGCTGAAGCAGAGTACATTGTTGCTGCAAGCTGTACATCTCAGGTACTCTGGCTTCAAAACCAATTATTGGATTATGGCATAACAGAGACTAAGACCCCATTGTTAATGGATAGCTCTTCAACTCTTTGTATTGTCAAGAATCCTGTCCAGCACTCTAGGACTAAACATATTGAAATCAGACACCATTTTATAGAGATGTTTTGAAAAATGTCTGATTGATCCAAAATTTGTTCCTAGTGCTGATGAGCTTGTAGACATCTTCACTAAGCCCTTGGATAGCACAACTTTCCAAAACCTAGTGTTAAGGCTTGGTATGCTGCAGCTAGAATAAGTGACAACTACTGATGATCTCAGCTCATAAGTATGATGATATTAGTTTATTATTGTCATATATATAGTACTGAAGTTATTTTCCCTCCAGAAGTTTTCTTTAAACTACTAGAGCTTAACTTCTCAGTACTCAAGTACTTTATTTGATAAACAATTGATGTAGTTACAACAGCTGATGTAGCTACAACTACTGATGTCAGAAATACAAATACGTACTGATGTCCTATGAAACATCTGAAAACAGGTGAAAACGTCTGATGAGTACGTGTTGAGGACAGTATGAAACAGCTGAAAAGCAAGAATTGACGACAACTACTGATGAGCCTTTTTTCTCTTCAGTAGTTTCCCAACTGCTGTTTCTTTCTAAACAACTGAAGCAAAACCATGTCTTCAGTAGTTTCACAACTACTGATGACTAACACCAAGTCTTCAGTTGTTTACAACAACTGATGGTAAAACCAAAGTCTTCAGTAGTTCCCAACTACTGATGACTAATACCAAGTCCTCAGTTGTTTCACCACCTGAAGTCAAAACTGTCTTCAGTAGTTTTATAAACTGATGACAAAATCTGAGACTTCAGCTGTTTCAACGTCTGACGGTTAAAACCAAGTCTTCAGTTGTTTTATAACAACTGCTGATCACACCAATACGGTCAGTCATTCCAAACCTTTGAAAGTTAATACCACGTCATCAGTAGTTTCAACAACTGATGACTAACAGCAAAATCTTCAGTCCTTTTCTAACCCTACCCTTTAAATACCTTATCCCACCTTCAGAGTTTTTCCTTTCTTCTTCTCAACCTAACGTTCAAAAACTCTGTAACCTCTATCCAATGCGACCATGCAACTAAAACCACGACACAACTGTGTCGCACATCTCACGAAATCCCCATACTGGACCAAGTTTCACAACGCCATTGATTTAATGCTTCAGTCACCTTACAAAATGGCTTTTCTGTTAAATCCCACCATATATGCCGAATCTCTTAACCATTCTGGACAAACGTCACTCCTGTCTCTGAGGAGAATGACACATAGTCTCTTCAATCGTTTGTCCATCGTCAAAAAGTGGTCATTACTCCAGACACTCTTCGCCAAACCCTCAATCTGGATGATGCCACTTTCCCAACTGGGTATCCAAAGGGCACAATAGATCAATCATTTGCCCCCATGGATACCAGGGTAACCTGAGTGCATCTACGTATTGAAGAAACATTTCAGGATGCCGAACGTCTCATCTTTCAGATGGTAAATGTCTGCCTTGCCCCAAGACTTCATCATGGGATCAAATGTCCACAAGGTGGCAATAGGTAATGTACTCCATCCTTGAGCAACAACCTTTAAATTTTCTGAAATACTATTTTTAGAGCTCAAGGATATGGCCCAAAAACAACTTGCTAACCGTTGGATATTATATCCTCGGTTCATAATGGCCATAATTGAAAAACCCGCTTCAAGCTGAGGGACTTGTTGGCCTGGGAGTCCCTACTACGGCTGTATTGCCTGAAGTATACTCCCGGCACAACTCTGACCAATCACTAAAAATGGCTGCCAAGCTGCGCAAACCCACGCAGCTGGAAACCCACCGCCACCACCTCCAAATCCAAAGTCCCCACCAAACCCACTAAAAAGAAGTCAAAAAGGCTACTCAGGGAAATGAGTCCCCTGATGATGCCCTTGCAACACACACAAGGCTATATCCACTGGTTATAACCCCCTAGTGGATACAAGGACTTCACCAGCACAACCGCTCAGGATTCCTCTCAAAAGGAGCCTGCAGCAACCAAAGAAGGGTACCCACTAATCTGGGATCTTCCTCATTTGAGGAGATTGCCATTGAAGAGCACCATTCTCCCCAGGTGCATACTGCTTTTACAACATCTCCCACTGCAACCGCCCCACAAAGTCCTACTCTCATTGTTGCAAACGTGCTGACTCAGCTGCATGCCTCTCCTCCTCCCCAACAAACACCAACAAAGGGGAAAACCACAGCAATGAGGAAGAGGATCAACATGCTTCTGACAGCCCACAGCACCAGGGTTTAAATGTTCTATCTCCTGGTGTGGATATGCAGATACGAACATCTGTGAGGCTGCCACCTCTTCTGAATCAGCACATGATCAGACTGAGGCTGGTAACATAGCTAAGACCTCACCAGAGGCTGGTAACATAGCTAAGACCTCACCAGAGGCAACAGCTGATGAAGGAATCGTCTTGAGGTTGGAAGTCCCCAGTTCCAAGAAAAAGGGGCACATGCTAAACTGGTCTACCCCCAGTGCATGTACATCCAGCTACAAGCAGGAGGTCAGGTGATTCAGCATCTGCTGATGATGACCTGGGCTTCTTTTATGATGTTCTGGCCCAAAACACAATTCTTGAGAAGAAGTCAGTAGACTACAAAGACTACTGACCAATTCTCTCAAAAAGCAAGTCCATCTGCCACCAACATAAACCCACAGATGGCACCTTCACCTAAAGTCTCCCACACACTCAGCCACTCAAAACTTCCAAGCCACCGCTTCTATTTCTGGCACTGCTTCTCAGGGACAGAACCCCTCTGAGCAAAAGCTGCTATCTTTCAGCAATCCCTACCTCTTCATCACCCCAATAATCACAGACATTATGATCAAAACCATAGATGAGAGGCTTCCCTCAATCATACAATCCATGGTGGTGGAGATTGTGAGCACAAGGCTTTCTGCTACTCAAAACCTTGCAACCAATGCAACCAAAAAGGGGGAGAGTCAGTCAGTGAAAGCAAAGAGAAAGAGCATAAAGGGGAGAAAAGAAAAGGAGACTGAGAAGGAAGAGGAGTTTGTGAAGGGATGACATTGATCAAGTGGGTGAAAGTCACAAAGAATTTCATGTCACATATAAGAAGAGGAAGGTTGAAGGAAAAGAAAAAGAAATCGAACTCGATGAGATGATCAAAATAGCGGATGCTACACACAGTAAATCATGGACTCCATTATTGATCAACTGTATAGACAGGGGTTCGATACTGCACAGCTTGACTCAGAGATTAGGAGACTTGAAGTTGAAGAAATTAACTCAAGATGGGCAAGTTATGATGCATTAGAAAGAGAAAGACTAGAGATCATGATCAGATTCATTGCAAAGTACCGTGGGAGATCATTGATCGAGATTAAGTCATGGACTAGGGACAGTATCTTGGCAATAACCACCAAGATCTGTTCGTCTGAAGCATACACTAAGGGATTGGTGATTGAAGCACTAAATGAGGCAGCTGCTGGGAACAGAAAGGAACTAGCAAAACACTCAAAAGCTCACTCACTACAAGAATGCTAGAACAACCTGCAAAACCTCCCACTTCAAAATCACCACTACCACAACCCACTAAACCAATTCTTTACCCTCAAAACCAACAGCTGATGATGCACCCAAGAAGAAGAAGAGAAGGGTGTTGAGGCTAGAAGAAGAAGAAGAAGAGGATGATGAGGAAGAAGATAGGCTGCCTCTTTCCGCAATCCTAACTTTGCCTAAAGCCAAACCTATGCCCATCACTCCCACCTCACAGATGGAAGCTGTGAGAGTAAAGATAGAAGAAGAACAGCAGCAAAAGCTTCATGATGATGAGATGCTGAAAAGCATAGACAAAACTTATGCTGCTTCTTCATCAATAATCAGTATGAAGAAAGAAGCTCTGAGATTGTAACCCTTGCTAACACATTTCAATATCAAAAGGAAAAGGTGAGAATATGGCTGATCCTAGGGTGGCTCACAGAATTGTGAAGAAAGACATTCCTTCGAGATACAAGGGCCAAGTAAAAAGGATCGTAGATGAAGAGATCACAGTGGTCCTTGTAGTATCACCCTGGGAAATTGTAGAAGATTTCAAGAAGGCCTATGAAACTAAACAGCCACCCCAAAAGATGTTAGAGAACAAAGTAATTAAAAAGGGGTTAGTCTACAAGAGGCTTGAGAACTTCAAAAAAATGAGCTCAGTCTGTTACTTGAAGGTACTCACCCAGATGAGTTTGCATACAGACAGATTACAACAGTTGAGCTCAAAAACGGCAAACAGGCTAAGTACATTTTAGAGCTGTATGGGCGTGAAGGACTGTTTGATGGTGGAGCTGAAAATCTTACCATGGAAGAACAAATTATGTTTCTCAGAGCATACACTAGAGAATCCTACAGGCTTATACATAGGAAGTAGATTTCATGGATAGGACCACAGCCCTGTGTCCAGTTCCCCAAAGTCAGGGCTCTTATCCATACTATGCAACCAAATTTCAAAAATCTATTCCCAGGCCAGTGCTTAATTGGGTCATCTTCTTAGCTGATCAAGAAGGAAAAAGACCAATCTTATCGCCAACAATAAGGGACCTTAATAAAGTTAAGGTTTTGGCTGCATTGGTTCAGGGGGAGTTATTGGACCAAAAGAACCAATGAGCCGGATCAGAAAAACCTTAAGTCCCACAGACGTCACAACAACTGCTGAAGTCCACAACAGCTGAAGACACAAGTGCTGAAGACAAAGTCTGAAGACACAAGTGCTGAAGACAAAGTCTGAAGACAAAAACTGAAGACAAAGTCTAAAGACAAGTGCTGAAGACAAAGTCTGAAGACACAAGTGCTGAAGACAGAGTCTGAAGACACAAGTGCTGAAGACAAAGTCTGAAGACAAGTGCTGAAGACAAAGTCTGAAGACCAAGTATCAGACGTTGTCACAACAGCTGAATAGGTCTTCTTCAGTAGTTGTGATGGTTTTCTTTCAGTAGTTTTATGTTTTTCTTTTCAGTAATTTTGTAAAACGACTGAAGAGCTTGTTCTTCAGTCATTGTAGTTTCAGTAGTTTCATATCAGTAGTTTTATGTTTTGTACTTAGCACTCTGATATGTTCTCAGTAGTTGTGAACATTTCAGTAGTTTGTTAAGTTTTAGTTATTTTTGTAATAAATCTGCCAGATGTCACTATCCCGTGATATCAGCAGTGATTGCACTCTATATAAGGAGTGTCAACCTAATTGTAATCTGTGAATGATTGAGCAGAAACATTTGATATTATTGAAACATTCCTTTTCACAGAAATATATTCTCTCGTTACAACCGTATTTGTTCTTAATGCATACGAATATCAAATTCTTGCTATAATTTGTCTAATTCTTGTTCTTTTTCCGCTGTGTTACACTCTAATCCATCAAACTTGAGATCACTGATCCTGTCAAAGTGGCTCAGTGTATGGGAGACCTTTAGAGGAAGGTTCCATATATGGGTCGTGAGGGGTAGATGGTCTTTGATCCTGAGAAATGTTGGCAAGCAGCTCTTTGAGTCTGCTCACCTCATCCTCGAGGATGGTGTTTTGGGCTAAAACATCATAAAAGAAGCCCAGGTCATCATCAGTGTTTACTGAATCACCTGACCTCCTGATAGAATCAGGATGAACATGCTCTGAGTGTAGATCAGTAGTAGCATGTGCCCCTTGGTCATGGTACTGGGGACTTCCTGCCTCAGGACCATGTCCTTCATCGAAAGTTGCCTCTGGTGAGGTCTTATGGATAGTACCAAATTCATCCTGATCATTTGCTGAAGCAGGAGGAGTGGCAGCCTCACCAGAAATTCGAATCTCTGTTTCTACACTGGGAGATTGAATATGGTAACCCCTGTGCTGTGGGGTGTCAGAAGCACTGTGGTCCTCCCCCTCAATGGTTGGAGCTATCCCAGTTGTGATTGGTATCTGGGGAGGAGGTGAGGAGTGCAACTGAGTCAGCACTTTGGCAATTATGATGGTAGGACTTTGGGGGCGGTTGTAGTGGGAGAGGGTGTGAAGGCAGTATGCACCCGGGGAGAGTGGTGCATTTCAACGGCAACCTCCTCAAGTGAGGAAGGTTCCAGATGTATAGGTGCCCCAGAGATGGTTGCTACAGATTCCTGTTGTGAGGAAACCTGAGCAGTTGAGGGTGAGTGAGTCCGTGTATCTGTTGGGGGGTTATGACCAGTAGATATAACCTGCGTTTGTGTTGCAGGGGCATCCTCAGGGGACTCATTTCCCTGAGTAGCCTTTTTGGCTTTCTTGTGTTTGGGTTTGGTGGGGACAAAGGATTTGGAGGTGGTGGCTGTGGGTTCCAGCTGCGTAGGTTTTCGCAGTTTGGCAGCCAGTTTGAGTGACTGGTCTGAGTTGTGCCTGGAGTATACTTCAGGCAATACAGTTGTGGCAGGGACTCCAAGGCCAACAAGTCCCTCAGCTTTCATCTGGTTTACTATAATGGCCATTAGGAACCGAGGATATAATATCCATAGGTTAGCTATAGGCTTGGAGGCCATATCCTTGAGTTCAAGAAATAATATTTCAGAAAAATTTAAGTGTTGTTGGTCAAGGATAGAGAATAATACCTGCTGCCACCTCGTCGACATTTGATCCCAAGAAGAAGTCTTAGGAGCTAAGCATACATTCACCATATGAAAAATTAGTCGTTCCGCATCATGGAAATGTTTCTTCAGGATGGTAGAGGCACTAAGGTTACCCTGGTATCCATGTTGGGCAAATGATAGATCAGTGGTGCCCTTTGGATACCCAGTGGGAAAAGTGGCATCATCCAGTTGTAGGGTTTGTCGAAGGATTTCTGGAGTGATGACCACCTAACGATTGTTGACGAACGACTGGAGAGAGTCGGTGTCATTCTCCCCAGTGACGAGGGTGACGTTCGTCCAGAACTGCTGAAGGGATTCGGCATGAATGGTAGGATTTAGAAGGAAAGCCATTTTGTATGGAGAGTTGATCATTAGATCAATGGCATTATCAAACTTTTTCCAGAAGGGTGATTTAGTAAGGTAAGAAACACAGTTGTATCGTGGTTTAAGCTTCATGTTTGCCATTGATGTGAGAGAAGGTTCTAAGTTTTTGAACGTTAGGTTTGAGTTGATGAAGCTCTGTAAGACAAGGTATTTATAGGGTATAGGTTATAAAGCAACTGAAGGGTTTGGTATGAGTCATCAGTAGTTTTAAGTGACTTATGACGTGGTATTAACCTTCAGAGGTTGAAACAACTGAAGTCTTGGTTGTAGGCATCAGTAGTTTATAAACTACTGAAGACCATGGTTTTAGCTTCAGATGTTGGAAACAGCTGACGACATGGTGTTAGTCATCAGTAGTTGTGAAACTACTGAAGACATGGTTTTGTCATCAGTTGTGTAAACAGCTGACGACGTGGTATTAGTCATCAGTAGTTGTGAAACTACTGAAGACGTGGTTTTGTCATCAGTTGTTAAGATGAAGCAGCAGTTTTAGAAACAACTGAAGAGAAAATTCTCATCAGTAGTTTTCGTCAATTCATAGCTTTTCAGCTGTTTCATACTGTCCTCAACACTTACTCATCAGTCTTTTGGGCTGTTTTTCAGTTGTTTCATAGGACGTCAGTACTTATCTGTTTGTACTTATATCAGTAGTTATGACTGATCAGTTCTTGTAACAGAATCAGTACTTATTTGTGATATGGTTACAAATGATCATCAGTACTTATTTACTGAGATCATCAGTAGTTATCACTTATTCTAGCTGCAGCATACCAAGCCTTAACACTAGGTTTTGGAAAGTCAAACTATCCAAAGGCTTAGTAAAAATGTCTGTAAGCTCATTAGCACTAGGCACAAACTTTGGATCAATCAGACCTTTTTCAAAACAATCCCAAATAAAATGATGTCTGATCTCTATATGTTTGGTCCTAGAGTGTTGGACAGGATTCTTGACAATGCAAAGAGCTGAAGCACTATCCATTAATAATGGAGTCTTAGTCTCTGTAATGCCATAATCCAAAAGTTGGTTCTGAAGCCAGAGTACCTGAGAAGTACAGCTTGCAGCAGCAATGTACTCTGCTTCAGCAGTGGATGTAGCAACAGATGTTTGTTTCTTACTCTGCCAAGAAATCAAACAGTTGCCTCGGAATTGACATCCACCAGAAGTTGACTTTTGGTTAACTTACACCCTACATAGTCACTATCAGAAAAAACAACCCATTTACAAGAGTGTCCAGTGGAATACCATAAACCTAGAGATTGTGTACCTTGCAGATACCTAAAGATCCGTTTGACTGCAATCAAGTGAGACTCTTTAGGAGCAGCCTGAAATCTAGCACAAACACACGTTGCAAACATAATATCTGGTCTAGAAGCTGTTAAGTACATCAAGGACCCAATCATACATCTGTAAAGTGTTTCATCAACAGCTTTACCTTTCTGATCTGCATCCAATTGTGTGGTGTTGCACATGGGAGTAGAACAGGGCTTACAATTTTGTAAATCAAACTTATTCAAAAGATCTTTTGTATATTTAGACTGATGAATGAAAGTCCCATCAGCCTTTTGTTTGATTTGCAATCCTAGAAAGAACTGTAATTCTCCCATTGCACTCATTTCAAACTTCTTATGCATTAAATTGGTAAAGTCATCACACAACTGGGGATCAGAGGATGCAAAAATAATATCATCAACATAAATTTGAACAAGTAGCTTATGCTGATCCACTTTCTAAATGAATAAATTTTTATCTATGGAGCCTCTAGTGAAATTATTTTGAAGAAGAAAATTTGATAATGTCTCATACCAGGCTCTAGGAGCTTGTTTCAACCCATAAAGAGCCTTATCAAGCTTGTATACCCAATCTGGATGTTTATTATCCTTAAAACCTGGTGGTTGACATACATAAACTTCTTCTTTTATTTTACCATATAAAAATGCACTTTTAACATCCATTTGAAAAACTTTAAAATTGTGAAATGCAGCATAGGCTAAGAACAATCTAATTGCCTCCAGTCTGGCTACAGGGGCAAGGTCTCATCATAATCAATACCTTCTTCTTGTAAAAACCCCTGAACAACCAGTCTGGCCTTGTTCTTAACAATAAGCCCATTTTCATCTGTATTGTTCCTAAACACCCATTTAGTGCCTATTGCACACTTACCTGGGGGTAGAGGAACCAGTTCCCACACTTGCTGTTTCTTGAACTGAAGTAGCTCAAGCTGCATGGCTTCGACCCATCCATTGTCTCTTAGAGCAACATGATAGTTCTTTGGCTCTTGCTGACTAATGAAGAGAGCATAGAAGCACAAGTTAGACAATTGACTTCTAGTTGAGACGCCAGCATTGATACCACTAATGATTTGAGACATGGGGTGATCCTTCAGCTCTTGGTGCACAATAAGATCAGTGCAAGTGTTTGTAGCTGGTTCAACATCAGCAGATGTTGATTCAGATTCTTGAAACCAAGTATTAGATGGCAAATCAAACGATGTAGAGGAATCAGAAATCTCATCAGCATTTGTTATGGATGGAGCTGCTAAAGGTACAGGAACATCAAGTTTAGCAGACTCAGGCAGTTGGTCACTGAACTTGAAAAGGTGAGTACTGATATCATCGTCATCTTCAGTACCACCAGGAAGACTTGCTGCAGAAGATGATTTATCCACATGATCTGCAACAGCTGGAGTTTGATAAGGATCATATTGCAGTATGTCCAGATCAAACAACTCCACAGGGTTTTGTGGAATTTTATCCTTAGGAGATTCATTGAATTTCACATGCAAGGTTTCTTCAACTATCTTTGTTCTGTAGTTGAAGACTCTGTAAGCCTTGCAAGTGGATGAATAACCTACAAAATACCCTGCATCCACCTTAGGATCATATTTGTGGAGTTGACCTTTGTGTTGAGAATGAAACAAGGACATCCAAAGGCTTTGAAGAATGAAATCAAAGGAGCCAATGATGTAGAGCTTCATATGGAATCTTCATCAACCTCTGATTTACTAACACTCTATTCTGCACATAGCAAGCTGTATTGACAGCTTCAGCCAAAGGGTCAAAGGCAAACCAGAGTCAGCCAACATGGACCTTGCGGCTTCGATTAAAGTCCTATTCTTTCTCTCCACTACTCCATTTTGTTCTGGAGTACTTGGGATGCTAAACTGCCTTTTGATTCCTTTTGAAAGATAAAAATCATCAAGTGTATGATTTCTCAATTCAGTACCATTGTCACTCCTTATACACTTAACTGATAGGAAATACTGCTTCTCAACATACAGCACAAAGTTTGTAATCTTCTGTTGGACCAAAAGAACCAATGAGCCGAATCAGAAAAACCTTTAAGTCCCACAGATGTCACAACAACTACTGAAGACCACAACAGCTGAAGACAACAGCTGATTACAAAGTCTGAACACAAGTGCTGAAGACAAAGTCTGAAGACAAGTGCTGAAGACAAAGTCTGAAGACAAGTGCTGAAGACAAAGTCTGAAGACACAAGTGCTGAAGACAAAGTCTGAAGACACAAGTGCTGAAGACAAAGTCTGAAGACACAAGTGCTGAAGACAAAGTCTGAAGACACAAGTGCTGAAGACCAAGTATCAGACGTTGTCACAACAGCTGAAGAGTTCTTCTTCAGTAGTTGTGACGGTTTACCTTTTAGTAGTTTTATGTTTTATCTTTTCAGTAGTTTGACACACAGCTGAAGAATACTTCTTTAGTTGTTGTGCTCATCAGTAGTTTTATATTTATCAGTAATTTTGTAAAACGACTGCAGAGCTTGTTCTTCAGTCGTTGTAGTTTCAGTAGTTTCTTATCAGTAGTTTCTTATTTTGTACTTAACACTCTGATATGTTCTCAGTAGTTGTGAACATTTAAGTAGTTTGTTAAGAGTTAGTTATTTTTGTAATAGATCTGCCAGTTGTCACTTACCCGTGATAACAGCAGCGATTGCACTCTATATAAGGAGTGTCAACCTAATGTAATAAAATGAATGATTTGATCAGAAATATTCAATATTATTGAAACATTCCTTGTTACAGAAATATATTCTCTCGTTATAACCGTATTTGTTCTTAATGCATACAAGTATCAAACTCTTGCTACAATTTGTCTAATTCTTGTTCTTATTCCGCTGTGCTACGCTCAATTACATCAAACTTGCGATCACTGATCCTTACAAATGGTATCAGAGCAGGTTAATCATTGATCAATCTAATAATTGATCATTGAAACTGCTATTCAAGATCCAAGTTTGACTGAATTAGCATTTTTGTGTTTTGCAAGAAACGGTTATAGAGATTGAATTTTCTGTGTTTTCTGGTCATTCATCCTGAGATTTTCTCTTGGTTTTCATTGAGTCTGTTGTGGTCTTTATAAAAACGTTTAAAAGCTTGAATTAAATTGTATTTGGACTCAAAATGTACTGGTTCCTCAACCAAGCCTCCAATGCTAGTTAGGACTGAGTATAACATATGGCAACGACGAATGCTCCATCACATGTCTGTTAACAGCGCAGGTTGTTGGACATCAGTGGTACATGGTCCACACAAGCCTATGGTGAATAACCCGGAAACCAATCAAATGGTTCCGAAAAGGAGGGAGCAATACTCAGATGAGGATAAGAAGTTGTTTGAGATTGATGCAAAAGCCCATGGAATTCTGGCCATGGCACTGCCTAATGAAATCTATTCTGGGCTAATGCATCATGAAACTGCCCGTGACCTCTGGAATGCCTGAAAGAACAATTTGGAGGAACAGATGAGGTCTTGGCAAATAATAGAGAAATCCTTGCCCAACAATATGAGACATTCTCTCATAGGAAGGGTGAGACACTGACTCAACAGTTCGAGCGGTTCTCTTGTTTGATCTCTGAATTAAAAATGGTCAAACATGAGTACACCAATAGCCAGATGAATAAGAGATTTCTCAGATCACTGCCTGAGAGATGGGACACATACACTATTGTCCTACGCTCCAGTGCAAATTTGGACAAACTATCTCTCACCCAACTCCATGGGAAATTGCTCACATTTGAGAGAGAGATAGAACAGAAACGAAAACTGTCTTCATCTGGAAAGCTCACTGAAGACTTTGTACCAGGCAACACTGCCTTGGTTGGTCATGAGTTAGACTATGCTTCATCTGAATGCCAGTATGATGAGCATATTGACTTCTCTTCAAACACTTCTGATTCAGCATTTGTGAGTGTTGATAGTCAGTTTACTGGATGTAATAATGACAATCTATGCTTCATCATGGATGATCTCAAGGGGATTGCTGATGATGACTTAGAAGAGATGGATATTTTGAGCCAAATGGCCTTGATAAATATCAGATCTCAGAAGTTCTACAAAAGAAGTGGAAGAAAGTTCCCAGGACTCTCTGGCAAAACCAAAGTTGGTTTTGACAAGAGTAAGTTGAAGTGTCACAAATGCCACCGGCTTGGACACTTTGCTAGAGAATGCAGATCATCTGGATCTAATTCCTCTGCACCTTTTGTGACTTTCCCTGGCAATAGTCAACAACACAGAGGGCAACATCCTGTCAATTCTAGTCATCATTCTCAACCACAATCTCCTGCATATTTTGTTCCTCAAGGTCAAATGCCATATCCTTACCCTTGTTATTACATGCCACAGTCAAATCAAGTTCAAGTTCCTATAGTACCACAACCTCATGCACTACCAGAACCTCAACCATCTCAATCTCATCAACCTCCTCAACCTCAACAAAACAGCTTCTTCACCCCTGGAGGTGTTGACTGGAGCAGTTTACCGGATGACATGTCTGGACATGAACAACTGTTCATAGGTGCTGGTCAACATGGTGGTGATAGTCCTTTTGGGAATCTGGCTCTCATGGCCCTGGAGTCTACTGAGGGTTCCTGCTCAAATGCATCATCTTCACAGGTAACTCAGGTATCTTCAGAGGCTAAAGCCAAGTTATGTTCTGAATCATGCATTGTTGCCTTTGTCTCAATTAGAGAGGCAAATGTAGCATTAATAAATCAAAAACTTGAGCTTGAGAAAACCATTTCCAAAAGAAAAGCTGAGTTTGAGTCTGCTCTTAATTGTAAAAATGATGAGATTTATAAGCTTAAATGCCAACTAAATGATGAAAAGGCTAAGTTAGAGGTTATTCTGGATGACCAGAGAAATCTAAAAGAAACCCTTGCAGTCACCCAGGTAGAGCGTGATCGATGGGTACAATCATGCAAAGGTTTCGAAATGCTTTTTAGTAAGCAATATGCTTCCAATGTGAAGTTTGGTATTGGTTACAATCACACTGCTCCTCCTACAGATTTTGCTTCAAGAGCATAAGTGAAATCTGGAGAAAGCAATAACCAATCCACCTCATCATGTGATTCACCTTTTGATAGAGCATCATCAAAAGTTGAAGTCAGCACTAAGCCTTCTCAAAACCCATCAGCTGATATTGATGGTTCTACTGCTGACACTCACATGATAAAAGAGATGATCAACTCAGGAGTTATTTCTGAAAGTCCTGAAAGGACTGGAGAGCAAGATTTAACACCTGAAGTTCAAACTCCAACTAATGACAGCACTAAAGAGAAGAAAACTGTCAGTAGAAAGAGTTTGAAGACTACTAAAGAGAAAGTCAAGAAAGCAAATAATGCTTCTAAAGTACTGAAGAGCAAGTCTTCAGTAGTTTCATCCTCTTTAGTTGATGATCATCATAAGATGAAGAAGAAACCATGTGAAGTATATGGTTTGTTCAATCATCTTACAGATGATTGTTGGTACAAAAGGGGATCCAAACTCAAACTTAAAGAAGAAACTCAAGAGAAAATGGCTAAAATGAAAACTGAGTTTGGAGCCACATTTGTACCAGCAACATCAAATCCTGTAACCCTCAAGTCCAAACAGAAATCCAAAAAGGAAGGGGTTAAACAGGTAACAGCTGAGATTGCTCAAAAGAAGAAGGTGCAACATAGGAACTTATCAAACTCCAATGCCAATGTGTCTGTAGAGCTGAAAGCCTTATCCCAAAATCAGACACAGCTGGTTATGATGGTTCAACATCTATTGGGAAGAGTTAACCAATTAGATGTTCCTATGTTGAAACCACAGAAAAGGAGGTCCAAGCCAAAGGATTCCTTTTCTTCACCAGCTTCTTCTTCTCAGGCTGTTGTTTCCAACAAACATGTTAGTTTACCATCTGTTGATGAGAACAGGCCCAAGACCAAAAAGGTTTGGGTCTCAAAATCTAACTAATTTGTTGTATCTTGCAGGGTTCTTCAACATACCTCAGAGGCATCTGGTATGTAGACAGTGGAGGATCCATGCATATGACAGGAAACAGATCACTTCTTCGTCATTTGGCCCCTCTAATTTCATTCTTCAGAGCATTTGGGTGTCCTTGTTTCATTCTCAACACACGGGATCAACTCCAAAATTTTGATCCTAAGGTGGATGCAGGGTACTTTGTTGGTTATTCATCAACTTGCAAAGCATACAGAATCTTCAACTGCAGAACAAAGATGGTTGAAGAGACTCTACATGTTAAGTTTAATGAATCTCCTAAGGACAAGATTCCACAAAGCCCTGTGGAGCTATTTGATTTGGACATACTGCAATATGTTCCTAATCAAACTCCTGTTGTTGCTCCTGTCAACAGTTCACCACCTGGTGGTACTGTGGTGCTGATGATGATGATGATAGCAGTACTCACCTCTTCAGGTTTAGTGATCAACTGCCTGATTCAGCTAGACCTGATGTTCCTGTAGCTCCAGTAGCACCATCCACAACAAATGCTGATGAGATTTCTTCAAATTCAACCTCCTTTTAATTACCATCCACTGATTGGTTTCAAGGAAATGATTCACCATCACCATCTGTTGCTGCTGAACCTGCTGCAAACACTTGCACAGATCTCACTGTGTATCAGGATCTGAAGAATCACCCTATGTCTCAAATCATTGGTGATATCACTGCTGGCATATCAACAAGAAGTCAATAGTCAAATTTCTGCTTCTATGCTCTCTTCATCAGTCAGCAAGAGCCAAAGAATTATCACATTGCTTTAAAGGACAATGGATGGGTTGATGCCATGCAGCTTGAGCTTCTTCAGTTCAAGAAACAGCAAGTGTGGGAACTGGTTCCTCTACCTCCAGGTAAGTGTGCAATAGGCACTAAATGGGTGTTTAGGAACAAAACTGATGAAAATGGGCTTATTGTTAAGAACAAGGCCAGACTGGTTGTTCAGGGGTTTGCACAAGAAGAAGGTATTGATTATGATGAAACCTTTGCCCCTGTAGCCAGACTAGAAGCAATTCGATTGTTTTTAGCTTATGTTGCTTATCAAAAACTTAAAGTTTTTCAAATGGATGTCAAAAGTGCATTTTTGTATGGGAAAATTAAAGAAGAGGTTTATGTATGTCAACCACCAGGCTTTGAGGACAATAAACACCCTAATTGGGTGTATAAGCTTGATAAGGCTCTTTATGGGTTGAAACAAGCTCCTAGAGCCTGGTATGAGACATTATCAAAATTTCTTCTGGAAAATGATTTCACTAGAGGCTCCATTGATAAGACTTTATTCATTAAGAAAGCCGGGTAGCATAATCTACTTGTTCACATTTATGTAGATGATATTATTTTTGCATCCTCTGATCCTCAGTTGTGTGATGCCTTTACAAAGTTGATGCAACAGAAGTTTGAAATGAGTGCCATGGGACAATTACAGTTCTTTCTGGTTTGCAAATCAAACAAAAGGCTGATGGAATTTTCATTCATCAGTCTAAATACACAAAAGATCTTTTGGAAAAGTTTGATTTACAAAACTGTAAGCCCTGTTCTACCCCCATATGCAGCACCACACAACTGGATACAGATCAGAAAGGTAAAGTGGTTGATGAAACACTTTACAGATGTATGATTGGGTCCTTGATGTATTTAACAGCTTCTAGACCAGATATTATGTTTGCTACATGTGTTTGTGCTAGATATCAGGCTGCACCTAAAGAGTCTCATCTGATTGCAGTCAAGAGGATCTTTAGATATTTGCAAGGTACACAATCTCTAGGTTTATGGTATTCCACTGGGCACTCTTGTAAATTAGTTGCTTTCTCTGATAGTGACTATGCAGGGTGTAAGTTGACCAGGAAATCAACTTCTGGTGGATGTCAATTCCTAGGCAACTGTTTGATTTCTTGGCAGAGTAAGAAACAAACATCTGTTGCTACATCCACTGCTGAAGCCGAGTACATTGCTGCTGCAAGTTGTACATCCCAAGTACTCTGGCTTCAGAATCAACTTTTGGACTATGGCATTACAGAGACTAAGACTCCGTTATTAATGGATAGTGCTTCAGCTCTTTGCATTGTCAAAAATCCAGTCCAGCACTCTAGGACCAAACATATAGAAATTAGACATCATTTTATAAGAGATTGTTTTGAAAAGGGTCTAATTAATCCCATGTTTGTGCCTAGTGATGATGAGCTTGCAGACATTTTTACTAAGCCTTTGGATAGTTCAACTTTCCACAACCCGGTGTTAAGGCTTGGTATGCTGCAGCTAGAATAAGTGACAACTACTGATGATCTCAGTAATAAGTACTGGTGATCATTGGTAACCATGTCACATATAAGTACTGATGAGTTCTTTCACCTTCAGTAGTTTTTATAACTACTGAAGGCTAAATGCCTCACAAGTACTGAAGTACTTTATCTGTTTTAAACCACTAATGTAGTTACAACTACTGATGTAGTTACAACTACTGAAATCAGTACAAACAGATAAGTACTGACGTCCTATGAAACATCTGAAAAGCAGATGCAAAGTCTGATGAGTAAGTGTTGAGGACAGTATGAAACAGCTGAAAAGCTAAGAATTGACGAAAACAGCTAATGAGTAATTTCTCTTCAGTTGTTTCTACAACTGCTGTTTCAAAACAACTGAAGCCAAAACCATGTCTTCAGTAGTTTACAACTACTGAAGACTAACACCAAGTCTTCAGCTGTTTCAACGTCTGACGGTTAATACCACGTCATCAGTAGTTTCAACAACTGATGACTCATACCAAAACCCTCAGACGTTTTCTATCCCGACCCTTTAAATACCTTATCCCACCTTCAGAGTTTTTATCTTCTCTTCTCAAACCTAACGTTCAAAAACTCTCTACCCTCTCTTCATCAACGGCGACCATGCAATTAAAACCACGACACAACTGTGTCGCACATCTCACCAAATCGCCATACTGGACCAAGTTTCACAACGCCATTGATTTAATGGTTCAATCACCCTACAAAACGGCGTTTCTCATAAATCCCACCATATATGCCACATCCCTTAACCACTTCTGGACAAACGTCACTTTAGTCTTTGAGGAGAACGACACAGAGTCTCTTCAATCGTTTGTCCATGGCCAAAAAGTGGTCATCACTCCAGACACTCTTCGTCAAACCCTGAATCTGGATGATGCCACTTTCCCAACTGGTTATCCAAAGGGCACAACAGATCAATCATTTGCCCACCATGGATACCAGGGTGACTTGAGTGCATCTACCTTGCTGAAGAAACATTTCCCAGATGCTGAACGTCTCATATTTCATATGGTAAATGTATGCCTTGCCTCCAAGACCTCATCATGGGATCAAATGTCCACAAGGTGGCAACAGGTAATGTACTCCATCCTTGAGCAACAACCTTTAAATTTTTCGGAAATACTATTTTCAGAGCTCAAGGATATGGCTCAAAAACAAACTGCTAACCGTTGGATATTATATCCTCGGTTCATAATGGCCATAATTGCAAACTAGCTTCAAGCTGAGGGACTTGTTGGCCTGGGAGTCCCTGCTATGGCCAATCACTCTAAATGGCTGCCAAGCTGCGCAAACCCACGCAGCCGGAACCCACAGCCACCACCTCCAAATCAAAAGTCCCCACCAAACCCACTAAAAAGAAAACCAAAAAGGCTACTCAGGGAAATGAGTCCCCTGAGGATGCCCCTGCAACACAAACGCAGGCTATATCCACTAGTTATAACCCCCTAGTGGATATAAGGACTCTCCCAGCCACAGCCGCTCAGGATTCCTCTCAAAAGGAGCCTGCAGCAACCACAGAAGGGGTACCCACCAATCTGGGATCTTCCTCATTTGAGGAGATTGCCATTGAAGAGCACCATTCTCCCCAGGTGCACACTGCTTTTACTCCATCTCCCCATGCAACCGCCCCCCAAAGTCCCACCCTTATCATTACAAACGTGCTGACTCAGCTGCATGCCTCTCCTCCTCCCCAACAACCACCAACAAAGGGGAGAACCACAGCTAATGAGGACGAGGATCACCATGCTTCTGACAACCCATAGCACCGGGGTTTAAATGTTCTATCTCCTGGTGTGGATATGGAGACCAGAACATCTGGTGAGGCTGCCACCTCTTCTGAATCAGCATATGATCAGACTGAGGCTGGTAACATTCCTAAGACCTCACCAGAGGCAACAGCTGATGAAGGACAAAGTCCTGAGGCTGGAAGTCCCCAGTTCCAAGACAAAGGGGCACATGCTACAACTGGTCTACACCCAGTGCATGTACATCCTGCTACAAGCAGGAGGTCAGGTGATTCAGCATCTGCTGATGTTGACTTGGGCTTCTTTTATGATGTTCTTGCCCAGAACACAATCCTAGAGGAGGAAGTCAGTAGGCTGCAAAAACTACTTGACCAACTCTCTCAAGGAGAAAGACCATCTGCCACCACATTCACCCAACAGATGGCACCTTCCTCTGAAGGTCCCCTAAACACACAGCCACTACAAAATTCTTAGCCACCTGCCTCTGTTTCTGGCACCATTTCTCAGGACCAAAACCCCCCTGAGCAAATGGATGATATCCCTCAAAATCCCCTATCTCTCATCACACCACAGCTAACCGAATTTGTTATTAAAACTGTTGATGAGAGACTTTCTACTGTCTTACAACCTCTGGTGGAGGATGTACTGAGCCAACAACTTTCTGCTACTCAATCCCTTGCAACCAATGCACCCAAAAAGGGGGAGAGTTCAGCAGTGAAAGCTAAAAGAAAGAGGATGGAGAAGGAGAGAGAGAAAGAGAAAGATAAAGAGGTGGAAAAAGAGAAGGATTGTGTGTATGAGGCCGAAAAAGAGAAGGAGAATGTGATTGAGAAGGGAGTTGAAATTGAAAAATTACATGAAAGTCAAAAAGATTTTCATGTCACATACAAGAAAAAGAAGAGTGCTGAGAAAGAGAAGAACTTGAACGAAATGGTTAAAGAGGCTGATGCTGAACACAGCAGATCAATGGACAATATCATTGATCAGCTGTTTAGGCAAGGTTTCGACACTGAAAAGCTGGATTCTGAAATAAGAAGATTAGAGATCGAAGAGATCCAACAAAGATGGGCCAGCTACAGCACTATGGATAGAGAGAGACTTGAGATCATGATCAGATTCATCAGCAAATACCTTGGGAGATCATTGATCGAAGTAAAATCATGGACCAGGGACAGCATCTCGGCCATAACCTCCAAGATCTGTTCGTCTGAGGCATACACTAAGGGGTTAGTAGTCGAAGCTTTGAATGAAGCAGGAGCAGGGAGCAGGACTGAGCTAGCCAAATACTCAAAAGCAACACTCACCTCCAAAATGCTAACTCAGCCTATCAACATTCCCTCTCCAAAACAACCACAACCACAACCCACAAAACCAACTCCCTTACCATCTAAACCAACAGCCGATGATGCACCTAAGAAGAAGAAGAGAAGGGTGTTGAGGCTAGAAGAAGAAGAAGAAGAGGATGATGTGGAAGAAGATAGGCTGCCTCTGTCTGCAGTCCTAACATTGGCTAAAGCCAAACCCATGCCCATCACTCCCACCTCACAGATGGAAGCTGTGAGAGTAAAGATTGAAGAAGAACAGCAGCAAAAGCTTCATGATGATGAAATGCTGAAAAGCATTGACAAAACTTATGCTGCTTCGTCATCAATAATAAGTATGAAGAAAGAAGCTCTGAGGTTGTACACCCTTGCTAACACATTTCAATATCAGAAGGAAAAGGTGAGAGTATGGCCTGATCCTAGGGTGGCTCACAGGATTGTAAAGAAAGACATTCCTTCGAGATACAAGGGCCAAGTAAAAAGGATCGTAGATGAAGAGATCACAGTGGTCCTTGTAGTATCACCCTGGGAGATTGTAGAAGACTTCAAGAAGGCCTATGAGACTAAACAACCACCCCAAAAGATGTAAAAGAACAGAATTATTAAAAAGGGGTTAGTCTACAAGAGGCTTGAGAACTTCAAACAAAATGAGCTCAGTCTGTTACTTGAAGGGACTCATCCTAATGAGTTTGCATACAGACAGATTACAATAGTTGAGCTCAAAAATGGTAAACAGGCCAAGTACATCTCAGAGCTGTATGGGCGTGAAGGATTGTTTGATGGTGAAGCCGAGAACCTGACCATGGAAGAACAAATTATGTTTCTCAGGGCATACACCAGAGAATCCTACAGGCTTATACATGGGAAGTGAGTCTCATGGATGGGGGAACAGCTTAGTGTCCAATTCCCCAATACAGAGCTCCCATCCATACATTGCCAACCAAATCATCAGAGACTCATTTCCAGGCCAGTGCTTATATGGGTCATCTTCTCAACTGATCAAGAAGGAAAAAGACCAACCATTCTGCCAATAATAAGTGGGACCTCAATAAAGTTAAAGGTTTTGGCTGCATTGGTTCAGGGGGAGTTTGTTGGACCAAAAGAACCAATGAGCCGGATCAGAAAAACCTTTAAGTCCCACAGACGTCACAACAACTACTGAAGACCACAACAGCTGAAGACAACAGCTGATTACAAAGTCTGAACACAAGTGCTGAAGACAAAGTCTGAAGACAAGTGCTGAAGACAAAGTCTGAAGACAAGTGCTGAAGACAAAGTCTGAAGACACAAGTGCTGAAGACAAAGTCTGAAGACACAAGTGCTGAAGACAAAGTCTGAAGACACAAGTGCTGAAGACAAAGTCTGAAGACACAAGTGCTGAAGACCAAAGTATCAGACGTTGTCACAACAGCTGAAGAGGTCTTCTTCAGTAGTTGTGACGGTTTACCTTTAGTAGTTTTATGTTTTATCTTTTCAGTAGTTTGACACAACAGCTAAAGAATACTTCTTCAGTTGTTTTGCTCATCAGTAGTTTTATATTTATCAGTAGTTTTGTAAAACGACTGCAGAGCTTGTTCTTCAGTCGTTGTAGTTTCAGTAGTTTCTTATCAGTAGTTTCTTATTTTGTACTTAACACTCTGATATGTTCTCAGTAGTTGTGAACATTTAGTAGTTTGTTAAGAGTTAGTTATTTTTGTAATAGATCTGCCAGTTGTCACTTACCCGTGATAACAGCAGCGATTGCACTCTATATAAGGAGTGTCAACCTAATGTAATAAAATGAATGATTTGATCAGAAATATTCGATATTATTGAAACATTCCTTGTTACAGAAATATATTCTCTCGTTATAACCGTATTTGTTCTTAATGCATACAAGTATCAAACTCTTGCTACAATTTGTCTAATTCTTGTTCTTATTCCGTTGTGCTACGCTCAATTACATCACACTTGCGATCACTGATCCTTACATCTTCTGAGCAACCTCATCCTTTGAATGTAGAAAGAAAGTCCATACGAATCTGGAGTAATCATCCACAATTACCAGACAGTATTTCTTCTTTGCCATGCTCATCACTCCCACAGGACCAAATAGATCCATGTGCAGTAACTGCAAGCAGGCAGTGGACTTAAGTTCTTCAATAGGAGGGAATGAGACTTTGTGCTGTTTTCCTTTCAAGCAAGCAGTGCAGGCTTCATCACAGTGGAACTCCTTTATTGATAAACCTCTCACTAATCGATTTTGGATCAGCTGGTTCATGTTTCTGAGATTAATATGACCCAGCCTTCTATGCCATAGTTTAGATTCCTGAAGAGAGGCTTTGGAGAATAGGCATGGATGACCCTTCAAATCAATCTTCTTTGACAAATCCAAGGCATACACTCTTCCAATCCTGTTGGCCTTCAGGAGAGTATGTTCATTCATTACCTTGTCAATCAGCCTCAGAACTTGGGAAGATAGAATCCTGTAGTTCTGGCTTGTGAAAATTGCAACATGCTCTTTATCACACATCTGACTGACACTCAGCAGATTGTACTTGAGCTTCTCCACATGGTTGACATCATCAAACCTGATTTGTCCATTAGACACATATCCTTTCCCAATGATGTAACCTCTGGCATCATTTCCAAATGAAACAAATCCCTTCTTTCCTTGAGAGTAGTCATTAAGAAGAGAACTGCTCCCAGTCATATGCATAGATCCTCCACTGTCCACATACCAGATGCTCCTTTGGCATGTTGAAGAACCCTGCATGAAAGAAAACTAGTTAGATTTTGAGACCCAAACCTTTTTGGTTTTGGGTCTGTTTTCATCAACAGATGCAACCATAACTTGTTTCTTCTGATTAACAGCTGAAGAAGGAGATGGTGCTGAAATGGATTCCTTAGATTTAGACTTGGAATGCCTTTTCAGTGATTTGATCACAGGTGCATCTAGTTGGTTAACTCTCCCTAACAAATGTTGAACCATCATAACAAGTTGTGTTTGATTTGTAGCCAAAGCTTTCAGCTCTTGTGACATATCAGTACTTGTGTTTGATGAGTTCCTGTGATCCACCATTTCCTCCTTAAAATTAACAGACTTGGTCTGATGTTTATCATGAGGAGTGCTATCAGCTGTTTTGTGATGAACCTTATCCTTCTTTTTGAATTTGGTTGAAGACTTGGGTTTATCAAAATGGAATGATTTTGCGGTACAAACTTGGTCTCAAACTCAGTTTTCATTTCATCCAACTGGATTTTAATGAGCTTATCTCTGTTGAGTTTGGAACCCTTTCCGTACCAACATTCATCAGAAGGATGATTGAATTTACCACATATTTCACATTGCTTATTCTTCATCTTGGATTGATCAACTGCTGATGAGGAAACTACTGAAGGTGTGCTCTTTAGTACTTTCCTCCTTTCAGTAATTTTGTTCAGTACTGAAGAATTTGTAACAACTGAAGAGTTGTTCTTCAGCTGTTTATTGTCAGCAGTTGTTAATCCATTTATTTCAGCTGATTTGAAATGCTTTTCAATTTTTGTAACTTGCCCTTCAGTACTTAAGTTACTTTGAGGGACAACATCTGAAATACTCAGCTTCATGTGCTTATCAGTAGTTAACCCATCAGCCAATTGACTTGCTGAGGTATCACTTGTGAATGATGCACATGATAATGTGGTTTGGAGATTGCTTTCACTTTCAGATTTTACTATTGGTTTTGGAGTAAAATCTGTTGGAGGTGCAATATGGTTATAACCAATTCCAAACTTCACACTTGAAGCAGATTGCTTACTGAGCAGCATTTCAAATCCCTTGCAGGATGACACCCAGCGGTCACACTCAACTTGGGTAACTGCAAGTTTTTCTTTGAGTTCCTTATGGTTCTCAAGAATGACCTCTAGCTTAGCCTTTTCATCATTTAATTGGCATTTAAGCTTATAAAGCTCATCATCTTTGTCCTTAAGGACAGACTCATATTCAGCTTTTCTTTTGGAAATAGTTTGCTCAAGCTCTAGATTTTGATTAATTACAGCTGCATTTGCTTCTCTAATAGAGACAAATGCATCTATGCAAGATTCAGAACAAAGCTTGGCCTTAGCCTCAAAAGATACCTGGGTTACCTGTGAAGAAGATACATTGGAGCAAGAACCCTCAGTAGATTCCAAGGCCATGAGAGCTAGATTCCCAAAAGGATGTTTACCACCATGTTGACCATCACCAGTAAATAATTGCTCAGTACCAGAGAGATCATCTGGTAAACTGCTCCAGTCAACATTACCAGGGGTGAAAAAGCTGTGATGAGGTTGTGAATAAGATGGTAGAGGCTCAGGTAATGCTTGTGGTTGTTGTGCAGTAGGAACTTGAACTGGATTTGGCTGAGGCATGTAATAGCAGGGATACGGATATGACATTGGACCCTGAGGGACAAAATATGCAGGTGAAACAGGTTGTGAATGATGACCAGAACTAGCGCGTTGTTGCCCCCTGTTTTGTGGATTAGTGCTTGGAAAAGTCACAAAGGGTGCAGAGGAGTTAGATCCAGATGATCTACACTCTCTTGCAAAGTGTCCAAGCCTTTGGCATTTGTGACACCTCAACTTACTCTTGTCAAAACCAACTTTGGTTTTGCCAGAGAGTCCTGGAAATTTCCTGCCAGTCCTCTTGTAGAACTTCTGAGATCTGATATTAATCAAGGCCATTTGGCTCAGAATATCCATCTCTTCTAGATCATCATCAGCTATTCCTTTCAAATCATCCATGATAAAACATAAATTGTCACTATTACAGCCTGAGTGACTATCAACACCAACAAATGCATGATCTGAACTGTTTGAAGAGAAATCTATATGCTCATCATAATTACTTTCAGATGTAGCATATTCTGACTCATGACCAACCAAGGCAGTATTCCCTGGTACAAAGTCATCAGTGAGCTTTCCTGATGGTTTGGAAATTACTTTCACCTTCAGATTTTACTATTGGTTTTGGAGTAAAATCTGTAGGTGGTGCAATGTGGTTGTAACCTATTCCAAACTTCACATTCGAAGCAAATTGCTTGTTGAGCAGCATTTCAAATCCCTTGCAGGATGATACCCAGCGGTCACACTCAACTTGGGTAACTGCAAGTTTTTCTTTGAGATCTTTATGGTTCTCAAGAATGACCTCTAGCTTAGCCTTTTCATCATTTAATTGGCATTTAAGCTTATAAATCTCATCATCTTTATCCTTAAGGACAGACTCATATTCAGCTTTTCTTTTGGAAAGGGTTTGCTCAAGCTCTAGATTTTGATTTATTAAAGCTACGTTTGCCTCTCTAATAGAGATAAATGCAGCTATGCAAGATTCAGAACATAGCTTGGCCTTAGCCTTAGAGGATACCTGGGTTACCTGTGATGAAGATGCATTGGAGCATGAACTATCAATAGATTCCAGGGCCATGAGAGCTAGATTCCCAAAAGGTTGTTCACCACCATGTTGACCATCACCAGCAAATAATTGCTTATTACCAGAGAGATCATCTGGTAACCTGCTTCAGTCAACAATACCAGGGGTGAAGAAGATGTGATAAGGTTGTGATTGAGATGATTGAGATGGTAGAGGCTCAGGTAGGGCTTGAGGTTGTTATGCATTAGAAACTTGAACTGGATTTGGGTGTGGCATGTAATAACAGGGATATGGATATGACATTGAACCCTAAGGGACAAAATATGCAGGAGATATAGGTTGTGAATGATGACCAGAACTAGCAGGATGTTGCCCTCTGTTTTTTGGACTATTGCTTGGAAAAGTCACAAAGGGTGTAGAGGAGTGAGATCCAAATGATCTACACTCTCTTGCAAAGTGTCCAAGCCTGTGGCATTTGTGACACCTCAACTTACTCTTGTCAAAACCAACTTTGCTTTTGCCAGAGTCCTGGGAATTTCCTACCAGTTCTCTTGTAGAACTTTTGAGATCTTATATTAATCTAAGGCCATTTGGCTCAAAATATCCATCTCTTCTAAATCATCATCAGCAATACCCTTTAAATCATCCACAATGAAACACAAAATGTCACTATTACAGCCTGACTGACTATCAACACTAACAAATGCATGATCTGAACCGTTTGAGGAGAAATCTATATGCTCATCATAATTGCTTTCTGATGCAGCATATTCTGACTCATGACCAACCAAGGCAGTGTTCCCTGGTACAAAGTCATTAGTGAGCTTTCCTGATGATGCCAGTTTCCTTTTCTGCTCTATCTCTCTCTCAAATGTAAGCAGTTTCCCATGAAGTTGGGTGAGAGATAGTTTATCCAGATTTGCACTGGAGCGTAGAACAATAGTGTATATGTCCCATCTCTCAGACAGTGATCTAAGGAATCTGTTGTTCATCTGGCTATTGGTATATTCATGTGTGACCATTTTTAGCTCAAAGATCAAACAGGAAAAATGCTCAAACTGTTGAGTCGGTGTCTCACCCTTCCTATGAGAGAAGGTTTCATATTGTTGGGCAAGGATTTCTCTGTTGTTTGCTAGGACCTCATCAGTTCCACCGAATTGTTCCTTTAGTGCATTCCAGAGGTCATGAGCAGTTTCATGATGCATAAGCCCTGAATAGATTTCATTCGGTAGTGCCGTGACCAGAATTCCATGGGCTTTAGCATTAATCTCAAACAGTTTCCGATCTTCATCTGAGTATTGTTCCTTCTTCTTCGGAACCATTTGATTGGTTTCCGGATTGTTCACCATAGGCTTCTGTGGACCATGTACCACTGATGTCCAACAACCTGAACTGTTAACAGACAGGTGATGAAGCATTCTTTGTTGCCATATGTTATACTCAGTCCTAACCAGCATCGGAGGCTTGGTTGAGGAACCGGTATTGTGAGGGTCATTAGAAGGAGTAGTCATTCTCAGATTCAACCAAAATCAATTAAGTTTTAACAGATTTAGAACAGAACACAACAGACCAAATTGAACCAAGAGAAAACAGAAAGCAATAAAAGGAAAGTAGCAGAAATTCAATTTAACTATAACCAATTCTTGCAAATATGCCAATTCGATCAAATGCAGATATCGATTAGCAGTTTCAATGATCAATTGTTAGATCGATCAATGATTAACCTGCTCTGATACCAATTGTTAGGATCAGATATCTACGTTTGATTGATTAGAGAGTATTGCAGCGGAAATCAAACAATGAATTTAGACAATTCACAAGAATACAGTTGATATTCAAAGTAAGAACAAACGATTATAGAAAGAATTTTGCAAATCAAAGATTTCATTCAATACGCGCTTTCGTGGTGGCAAAATGTCACACTTACAATCAGGACAATCATCCCTTATATAGGAATGTCGTGGTGGAACATTCCTTATATAGGAGATGTGACGTCTACTGATGTCACTTGATAGTGACATCTAACAGAATTTTTCAAACTACTGAGAGTTAACACAACTACTGAAGATGTCAAAACAGCTGACATCTTCTTACAAAAATACTAAGTGTTAACTATCACTACAACTACTGAAAAGAAACTACTGAAACTACAATGACTGAAGAACATGCTCTTCAGTCATTTTACAAATACTGAAACAAAAAAGAAAACTACTGAAAGGAAACCATCACAACAACTGAAGAATGCGTCTTCCACTGTTGTAACAAACTCTAAAGGCTTCAGTACTTGTACTTGAACTTCAGCTGTTGTCATTAGCTGATGTCTTCAGTCTTTGTACTTCAGCTGTTGATCTTCAGTACTTTGTTCTTCAGTTGTTGATCGTCAGACTTTGGTCTTCAGCTGTTGAAGTCTTCAGCTTTTGAAGTCTTCAGACTTTGTCAAACAGCTGATCAAGTCTTTAGCAGTTGTTGTGATATCTGTGGGACTTAGAGGTTCTTCTGATCAGGCTCATTGGTTCTTTTGGTCCAACACACCTCCTAAACATTGAGGAAAACTAGGCTGTATAATCCTTAGGGGGAGTATTGTTGCATCCTGAAAGGATCATACATGCCAACTCAATGGGTGAATTGATAATTGTTCAGCTGGAATCCCACAAGTCCAAGATGCAATGCGGATGAAGATCTGCAAGAAAAATAACAAGTGTTATCTTCCGCATTAGTCAATGCGGAAGACAAAAGTCTGATGCGGACAAGTGTTTACTCTTTCGCATTAACTAATGCGGAAGACATAATACTTATGCTGAACAAGTTACTCTTCCGCATTGACTAATGCGGAAGAACAAAAGAAGATGCGGACAAGACTTGATCATCCGCATTTGACAAATGCGGATGACCAACCAAATGCGCACAAGTATTTGTTCATCCGCATTAACCAATGCGGATGAACAACTTACTAATGCTGATGATCAAGTGAAAATGCTAATCAAGATTATCTCATCTGCATTTGTCAATGCGGATGAACAAGCAGAGATGCGGATCAAGACTTAGACTAGTTTCTGATGTAATAGGTCAGGGGTAGTTTAGTCATTTTGTAAAGGCATCTCGTCTTGTCTATAAATAGAATAGTTAACCTAGTACTGAGGTGACGGCTGATAGATTGAGAATTTTTGTTGTAATTATTATCTGTAACTTATCAACTTTATGAGTAATTTTCTTGCTTGAATGTTCTTTGATTGTTTGTTTCCTCCACTCAATCATTGACTTTATTATAATATTCGATTCTCAATAAGAATATCACTCTTACTCAAACCCAGTCAGCCTCTCCTGTTCTCCAATCATAGTACCACCACTTAAAGTGTGGAGTGAAGTCCTGTGGCATTTCCCGTAAAGGGATCTCTTGATATACCACGTTGGTTGTTGAGGCTTGAAGTTGACCCACCGGGTGTGGTACTCTCTCTTTAATGTTGCTTCAAACCAGTCTGACATCTTACTAGGGTTAGCATATAGCAATTTCAATTTTGCTAACTAGTTAAGCTTAAAACCTGGAAGAGTCTTCAGATCATATGGAATTTGAAGTACTCAATCCCTTTCTCTCTTATAACTGCATAGACGTTAAGATCTTCAAAATAGGCCACGTGATAATTTTGCCTAACACCTTGTGATGCTTCGTCACTTTATAGAGTTTGGTGTAGACATTTGACTTGGGAGCACTGCGCTGGGCTCTAACTTCTACAAAACACGTTGCACATTCAGCCTTTCTGATATTGATGTCGACTTCTGAGGCTTGGGCCTTGTCTTCCTTCTTTTCAGACACTTGCTCCTTTTTATCCAGAGTTTCAAAAGTTTCACTAACAAGGGAGTCACCCAGATTGGGGACTACATTTCCCTCCTTGCCAGTGTACTCTGGATAATGTTGAGCAGTGACGCCTTCAATCTCGATTTCATCAACATCCTTAAGCTCATCGTCACTGTCAATGTCCACTGTCGGAGCATCCTTCACTATCTCGTCGGGATTCAGTCTGAACGTCTCAGAAAGTTGCTCATCAGTAAGGTCGTGGATTATTTCTCCTTCTTCAGGAGTGTAACTCACAGACCTCCTGACTATCCCTTGTAGATCAAGTATCATTGTGAGTTGAGACTTGATATGTTGAAGGGGAGCAATGTCATATTCATCTTGCTGAGATGTGTGATCTGCTTGATTTAAACATATAAACATATCATACATCAGTTAATAATAAAAACACAAACACATTAACAAAATATAAACATTATGTACACAAGTTTAATACATGATTCATTTACAAAATTTTTCAAATACATAAACATCTAATAATTCCTTTTGTCATGAGCTGTAGTCTTTTCAGCTTGAGCTTGATGTGTACATCACACAATCTTCAATCTGTTTCTCAAAAGATTCTTGATCGAGCTGAAATTATCACACTGCCAATGCACCATGAACTTAGTTTCAACTTCACGGTCATCACCTTCTTCTAGGATCTTTAGTACTTCTTCAGCAAGCTTTTGGCTCTGTTATGGATCAATCTGTTGTTCATAAGCCTGAGAGATATTCCACTGTAACCAATAAGCATAGACAACTTGGACATTAAATGACATAACCTCGTTAGTTTCTTGAGAGTCTTCATCATCCATACCACTGCCCATTTGCATAGCCTTATTCCCATCTCTGTCCAAAACATCATCTTCTTCCTCTCTATCAACCAGGAGAGGATCATGTGAGAACACGTGGATAGATGGTTTAACATTAGTGCTAAGTATGCATTCTGGATTTGATCAGACGTCTCATCAATTCCTCCTCCCCTTGACACTATACACTTATGGATGTCATGAGCTAAGAACTTGAACAGGAGACTCAAGTTTCTCTTGTTGAACACACCTGCATTGATGTCCCCAGTGTACTTCATCCTCAGAAAAGCATCAACATATTCACATATGTTGTGCTTGATGTTCATTATCCATTTTTAACCATAGAGTTGCAACACAATACTCATGTACATTAGAATTTGTGTAACAAGATGACATTTGAAATTTAATGAACTTTATTTGTTTAGTACAGTCGTGTGAATGGACAATGCAACTGAAGCTTAGTCGTGCGATTGGGCTTAGTCGTACGATTGAGCTTGCGACTGAACTTAGTCGTATACTGTACCATGCGATTGGAATAGTCATGCGACAGAACCCATAAGCATGGTTCATACGTGCGATTGAGTCATTCGGCTAACTCAATCGTGCGACTGGAGTTCATCAGCGTGTCCATTCGCATACCTCACTGTTAAACACAAAATATTTTACTCTTTATCAAGACATGGCATTTCACTTTATGTTTACAATCAAGTTTTATTTATCCACACAGAGAGGATTCTCATTCTTAGGGGGAATCCATGCTTAGAGAAATTAAAGACGCAATCAGAAAGTGATGATATGAGCAGGTTTCTGATGATGAATCTGAATACATGCTGATTTGTTTAAGATTGTCAGCTGTGGATTGGAACCTTCTACTTTTTGCCCAATACACCATGTGAAGACGCAAGGAGAGCACAATGTCTATATATTGGGATATGCTGAATTTGAGGGGGAATTTCTGCAGGTGTTAATGTTAATCAAGTTCGCCTGTGTAAAGATTGAAGCAATGGAAAATTGTTTATGTCATTATCTGGAAAAATCAGTCATATGGGGAATCTTGCTGTTATGATGGTGTTCTGCAAAGTAAACGAAAGCTATTGTGCCTAAATTCATTTGCAGGGATACTGTAGCAACCTGACGGATCGGCAATGTTGGCTAATATAGTTTTTCATTTGCTTCTATTGGAAACCAGAGCAAAGATTGACTAAAGATTGTAAGAGGTGTTATCTACTATTCGCAAGCAACTTCCAAGGGGGAATTTGTTGGAGCATATATAGTCATATATAGTGTGTCCGTCGCTTGTCGAATAGTCTAGGCTTAGTGTAATACACCTGATATGTTGTAAACACATGAAACTGAGTCATTCTCAGGAGCATATGCGAATGAGACTTGGTCGTACGACTGAGCCATGCTAATGGACCAGCTGTGCGACTGAGAGATGCGATTGGAACATTCGTAAGACTGGACCATAAGTATGGTCCAGTCGTACGATTGAACCATACGCATGGTCCAGTCGTACGATTGAACCACACACATGGTCCAATCGCACGAATGGGCCCAATCGTATCTAATATGGGCCGAGGCCTATATATACCAGTTTCAATGTGTAGAGAGTTTAAGGGTTTTTTAGAGGAGTCTACCCGGAGCCTAGGGCTGCCGGATGAGAGGGGAGATCATGCTCGATCTCCCCTTGCCAAGAGTCTTGATTCTTATGTTGTAACGAGCTTGTAATCAATGAAACCATTTATTATATTTTGTGTTATTGATTGTCTCTTGGTTGTTGATGTTGTTTATCCTTCCATCAAGAACACGCTCGGATGTTTATCGATCCAGCCGACATCATAATTGGTATCAGAGCTCGGGTTGCTAGAATGATTGTTAGATCATTCCAGCAGAAACCGGGTCTGATACCAATTGTGAAGTCGGCTGGATCGGTAAACATCCGAGCGTGTTCTTGACTGAAGGATAAACAACGTCAAAAACCAAGAGACAATCAATAACATGAACTATAATAAATGATTTCATTGATAAAACCTAACGATTACAAGCTCGTTACAACATAAGAATCAAGACTCTTGGCAAGGGGAGATCGAGCATGATCTCCCCTCTCATCCGGCAGCCCTAGGCTCCGGGCAGACTCCTCTCAAAAACCCTTAAACTCTCTACACATTGAAACTGGTATATATAGGCCTCGGCCCATATTAGATGCGACTGGGCCCATTCGTGCGATTGGACCATGCGTATGGTTCAATCGTACGACTGGACCATGCGTATGGTTCAATCGTACGACCGGACCATACTTATGGTTCAGTCTTACGAATGTCCCAATCGCATCTCTCAGTCGCACGGTTGGTCCATTAGCATGGCTCAGTCGTACGACTGAGTCTCATTCGCATATGTTCCTGCAAATGACCCAGTTTCATGTGTTTACAACATATCAGGTGTATTACATTAAGCCTAGACTATTCGACAAACGACGGACACACTATATATGACTATATATGCTCCAACGTAATGTATACATTATGTATATAGGTTAACCCATATATATGTGTTGATTTATATGTCATGGCAGGATTTATATATTGATTAAGTGTATGACACATCTACGGATGAACACTTTGTTCTTCCATAGATAAATTATTGTGGATGAACAACATGCTGAACACCATGTTGTGAAAAGTCTAAGTGAAGATTCCTACGGAAGACATAACTCCTACGAAAGGCCAATTACCTACGAAAGACCAATTACCTACAGAAGACCAACACTAGTATATATTTCATCAAGCACATCAAGTCAACAAGTCAAACACTAACTCCAAAAGATTCGTTGTTTCCTTAAACAAAATCCTTGTGCCTATAAATACTAGGCCAAGGCTTCCACCTTGAAGGACGGCTGAATACCTAACAATACTCGCATCAAAACATAAACACTAGCAATCGTCACATCAATTACACCAAAACCTCGAAATCAATCATAGCAACCATGGTATTCGTCGTCATCATTATTTGATCATATGTAATCATTAATTTTATTTTAATGATATACTATTGAATCAAATGTTTATCATTAATTTATTGCAATGAATTGTTTTGATCTTAATTATTACTTTATTATTGCAATTGCTAATTTATATTTAATCAATTAAACATCGATTAGTGATAATTTTACGATCACTATTCGAATTAATCTAACCTGATAATTCCTGTCTGCAATCCTAGAATTCGCAGGTCTCAAATTTCATATTTTCTCCACTATGAATACTTTGAATCTTTAGATCAAACGTATTAATGCATATCCGAAATGATTTTCTGGTTATATTGTATGTATCATATATTATTCATATCACTCGTATTACTCTTGGGTAAAAATACAGAAGGAATGTGAAAAACAACTTGGCAAGTTTCGTTTTACGTATTCATATAGGTTTGAAATGAATGAAGACATGGAAAACATTTAGGACAACCAAAAAAGGATATATTAGACTTTTTGGGAAAACCCATTACACTATTGCTTTGAAAACTTAATATGACCATTTTTTTGTACTTGAGTCAGTAGAAACAACAATACAACTAAATTGTTTGCCTCATAATAACTAGATCATAGCTCATGTACAACTCAACAACTTATTGTTTCGCCTATAACATACATAATAAAAGAGCAAAATATACAAAATAAATGATGTGGAAGATAATAACAAAGTATGATGGATACATCAAAATCTAAAGTGCATTTGCAATTGAACATATAAGCAAACACATTATATAAAACAAGTAAGCCTTAAGTTAGAATTTTACGATGTCAAACTTTACAATACTACTTCACAAGTAGCCAATTATGAACGATTACGCCATCGGCAGTAGTAGCACCACCTCAACTCTTGACATTTAATTGCTTGTGCCTTGTTGTTGTGTTATTACCCACGTCCTTAAAAGATAGCTATGTTTTCTCATTAAAAAAGTTTTAGAAAACAAATGGAAGTCATCAAACTTCATTCTATGTAACCATTTCGCCTAATATTGGAGAAATGTAATCGGTCGGAGCTGTGTGCCTGTGATTTGGCCTATCCGGTGGTTCCTAACCACTACCTTCTTCTGAGGAAAACCTATAGCGTTTAACAACCATCCAACCTAAATAGCTTTAAAACACTCACACACTTTCCCACTAGCGTCAACACTCAGCACCGAGACCCGTATTCTTTCTTCCAAACATAACTCTGTAGAACCAGCCACGTCCACCCTTGAACATCACCAATTAACCAACCGAAGCTGACCCCGGTTCCATAGACAAACTCAAATCTAACAAGTTGGGAGGCGATTTGCTGTGGCTAAAGGTTGCAAGCCGTGGTTGAGGGTTACAAGCTGCGGATAAGAGGCGATTTGCCACCCCCGAAGGTTACGAGCCACGGCTGAGGGTTACTAGCCGCAGCTGAGATGGTTTCTCATCCAATGACCTAAATAGCTCGCACAAAAGGATCTCATGCTTCACTGGCTTTTCTTTGGTAGTTCAACACTTTTGAAAACTTTTGAAATAAAGAAGTGTAAACTGATGAAAGAATCAAATTTATTGTTGTAGACTAGCATCCTATTCATAGGATATAAATAACAATAGATGAGGAAGTGGGAACACTGATAATCCCTTTGGCAATTAACAAAGATACATAATATATAAAATAAAAAATATATAATAGATAAAGTTCAAACTTTGACATCTTACCACAAAGACCGAAACATGATTTAGCGACCAAAGTAGAACAGACCTTACCAAAAAGGTTTATATAATAAAACCACAAGACTTTGTATTAATATGGTTGTTGTCAAAGAAATTGCAGATCAAACCAAAATACATGACCCTTGTTCACTTTTTGTTCTAAGTCTTCATTTAATCATTGGCTTAACAATAGAATGTATAAAAGCTTGTTAAAATCCATTAGTGAATTTTTATGGAACTATAACCCCCAACATCCAGTGATGTAATGGTAGAATGAAAATTGATCATGATACCAATCCTCTTTGTTTACATACCACTATTTTACTTATCATTGCATCATCCTTATGCTAGAATCTGTGACTTGCTAATAGCCAATCATACATATATCATTTACTTATCATTGCATCACAGACTGCCGCCTGCTTTGAACAACATCGAGCCGGAACTAAAACCCTTTTTCTTGAACCAAAATCTCATCTCTCCTATTAGTAATATTCAGATTTGTCTAGTTCTATATTGTGTCATAACCTCATTGATATGAGCTCACTTTACCAGGACAACCACTTGATACAAACTCTTCATCGTCGGAGTTGTGTTTAGTTCATTTGATGCGGTTTAGCTTTATAGCTTTGATTTCTCTTTTGGTTACCTATGAATGGATGATGCTCTTAGAAAGTCAATATAAATGACAAGGAATACAGCATACTAATTAATTCTCATTTTGTATAAATGACAAGGAATACATCATACTACAATTGATAGACTTTTGGCACAGCTACTACTTGTAATCTCTGGCATTGGCAACAATTTCTAGCATAATTCCAATCCTATATCTGAGCCTTGTCTTTCGTTCGCGTGTTGAAGAAATTACATCACACTTGAGTAAAGCAAAATTATGAAGCACGACTCAATCACTTGAACGGTCGTAACCAAACTAAACGACCAATAATCGAAAAACTGAAACCAAATAGTTTTCGTAAACTCTTAACTTAAAACTTATGTTTACTTGAAGGCAATTAGGTACGGACTTACCCTGTCGATACTAGTTTGAAAGGATATCGTCAATGGATGAGTTGTGTCTACTTTAGAAACCGACATTTCAAAATATAAATAAGAATTATTGACATGCAAGTTAGTAAGTTACTCTCAAATCTAACCTCTCATTTCTTGAGATTTATCGGTCAAATTTTTCTAAGAGTCAAGTAAAATTTTATCACAGGAGCCTCACTTGATGGATGGTTTTGTGTGCGTACTATTTATATTTGATTAACCATTTTAAAGATAGGATATCATCGGCTATTGAACTTCAAATCAAAAGTTACAATTTGAGTTTTGATATGTAAAGCCACGACTTAGATAACGTGTATGTGTATTTTTCTTTGAGCCGCGGGTGAGGCTTGTTGGTTAGTTTGTTTTTATTTGATCACAATTTTGTTTTTTTGGTATAAGTTTCTTATTGAAAAGGAAGAGATAGAGTTGGATTTTTTTCTTATTAATTTAAGCGTTTTGTTTGAACCGTGTACGTACGGAGTACTAACTGATAATGCGTGAAACCAGATCAAATAGTGTGGAATCCTATTTGATTGACGATCCAATCAGTGACAACGCAATCCCGATCAATCTAACAACTAAAGAAACATTAAGAACGAGTAGAACAAGATCAGATGCGAACTATGAACTTGGAACAGGCTTTCTGGACACTCTGGACGGCTAGGTTACGAGTTTGTGTCAAAAGTATTCAAGTCTCTTGAATTGTTCTAATTAGGTGGTATTTATAGGTTATGGGTTTACATTCGTACGACTGAACCATTAGCTTGGTTCAATCGTGCGACTGAATCATGCGATTGATCCATACGCACGACTGAAAGTTCAGTCGTACGACTGAGTCAATCTTATGTCTCAATCGTGCGACTGATCCAATCTCCTGGTTCAGTCGTGCGATTGGTCCATTAGCATGAGGTATTCATGCGTATGGTCCATTCGCATGAAGACTCATACGACTAAGTTTGAACACATTTCTCAATCATTCTTGACTAAGAACTATGTACAACAACCTCAAACCTATATAGTTAGTTCATTATACTTTATCACACAATAAATAATGAAACAGTAAACATTATAAGCATCAACCACATATTATATTTTATTCAACTCATTCGTTACATATGTGTAAGACATGACAGACATTTACATTAGGCTCATAAACTAGGTACATATGTATCAACAAACTCCCCTTTAGACCTAGTTTACTTTAACGTCTAACATTCTTCATAAGCTTCTCAAACCTCTTGTACTTCTCCTCTCTTGTGACTCCTGCATGTATTTCAAATGCAAAGCAGAGTCGTATTACATTCTGGAATTGGAGGGCTTGTACAATATCTTGTGCGTCATAGAATAGTGGCCACTTGTACAATGTGTAGACATCTTCTGCAGACAAGTTTGTATGCCACATTGGGTCGAATACCCGGATAGTTTCCATTTTTTCCTCTCTATTTAGAACTATGACCGCTTCGTCTGTTCTCCAATCATGGTACCACCATTTGAAGTGTGGAGTGAAGTCCTGAGGCATTTCCCGTAAGGCAATCTTCGACATTGTGCGTGGAGGACTCCACTTCAACACGACTTTAGGCTTTCCAGTTATGGGATTCACTTCAGACCTGCAGATGTATCTCTTCGGTTGTTGAGGTCTGAAGTTTACCCATCTGGTGTGGTATTCGTTCTTTAGGGCAGCCTCAAACCAACCTGACATCTCTTCTAGGATTAACATATAGCAGATTTAAGTGTGCCAGTTGGTTGAGCTCAAAACCTGGGAGAGTCTTCAGATCATGTGGATATCTAAAGTACTTTATACCCTTCTCCCTTTTTACAGCATAAACATTTAGATCCTCAAAATACGCCCACACAATAATCTTGCCAGACACCTTCAGATGTTTCTTGACCTTGTAGAGTTTGGTGTAGGCACTTTGCTTTTGAGCTATGCGTTGGGCTCGTATTTCAGCAAAACAAGCTGCCCATTCAGCCTTCTTTATATCAACATTTGCATCCGAGGCTTGAGCTTGGCTTTCATCCTTATTTGTTTCTTTCTCCATCTCATCCAGTTTTTCAAATGTAGCACTACCGAGAGTGTCACCCAAGTCAGGGATCACATTTCCCTCTCGGTCAATGTACTCTGGATAGTGCTCAAACGTGACATCCTCTATCTCTATTTCATCAACGTCGTTTAGCTCGTTATCACTCATAGCATCAACCTTTGGAGCGTCTTTGACGAGCTCGTCAGGATTCAGTCTGAACATCTCTGCAAGTTGCTCATCGGTCAGGTCGTGTATGATTTCTCCTTCTTCGGGAGTGTAGCTCACTAACCTTCTCACAATCCCTTGCAAATCAAGAATCATTGTAAATTGAGACTTGATTTGCCGAAAGGGAGCAATATCATATTCATCTTGTTGGGACGTTTTATTTGCTTGATTTAAACATTTAACACATCAATCATTAGTAGTTAATCAAGACATTTAAGCATAGATAAACATAGATAATCATAAATTACATCAATGTAATATCAAGTACAAAAGTTTTCTAAATACAAAACATCTAATCTTTACTTTTATCTTGATCGGTCAATTCTTCAACTGCAGGAGCTGAAGATGATGCTCCCTGATCTTGTGCTCTTTTAGTTCACCTTTCTTGACCTGAGCAGAGGCTGATGTAGCAGCAGCACTTCTTCATCATCATCATCTCCTCTTTTCTTTCCACTCGATCCTTCATCATCACTTTCAGCTTCTCCAACATGATCTTCTCTTACATGGTCGAGAACCTTGAGGCCAAGGGTAAGGAGAGCTTCTGCATGTATCCAAGGTTCTTGCAAATGATCATAGATGAGAAGCTCCCTCTACTGCCCAAAGAGAAGGATGATGCAGTGATGTTAGAGGTTATGGATGACAGCACCCTTGGGAGGATGAAGGTATACAGGGGGAATTGTTTAGCACGGTTAGCTAGTTCAAGCAAATGAAGAGTTGTTATATCATGATTTATAAAAGTTTTTATTCATAAAAAGTGTCACACAAGTTTGTGAATCATTTTTGTTTGTTTTGGTCTTCAGCTACGACTGAAAACGGTCATACTCGTGTTTCTACTCAAGTCTAGTCACATCCTTACTCTAGATGGAGGTCAGTTGCATCCCTAGTTTCTACATCATTGTATTATAAAATAAGCAATAACATATTTCTTCATCGTCACTCTAAAGTTTTTATTACATACAAGTGTGTTGAAGAGCTGTTTAAGTATTCATAAGCTTATAGAAAGCTTAACTTATCTTGATCAACCAAAGTTATACTTCATAGAAGACCAATGGGCCCTCATTTATTCTCTTAACTTGAGGACAGTATCGATTCATCTTTAGTCATGATTATATTATGCCTTAGCATACTATATAATTTCTTTCCTTAGTTTGGCTCACGTGTTGCGACTAATTCTTAATCCTATGGGTTGTTCTCTAGTTGTGTCTGCCTCCTGAGGAACCAACAACAATAATCTTTCTTAGGCCCATGATAGGTTGCTTAACCTGGCACTCCCCCTTCTCCAAAACTAAAGTCCTTGAATTATGGATCTAGAAAGCAGATTAGCCACCTTCATATGCGGACCTTGTTTCCCATGTCAAGGTGTAACCCCAGCTACACTAATAGTTGTTAGCCACAATTTTGGTTAGTTGTAATCTGATCGTCTAGGCTAGCTTGTTGTTGCTTGGTTTAAGGCAAATAACAGGTAAACAATTTTCAAACATTTTACTACGGTCTTTTTAAACAAACCAAAAGTTGTCGGACGCTATCTGGTTGGCTTGATGTTTTACATCACCTCCACATTCTTGATATTAGCTTCATCAAACGATGACAAAATGAACAATATATCATACTGTAACACCCGGTTACTTTTTAGTCGAAGAAAAGATAGAAAAGAAATAAAGCCAAGTTGAGGGACCATTTTTTCAAAAAGGACAAAACTTTAGAAGAGTGGGTGTAAAGGGGCATGGCAGCCCACTCTCCCCTCATTCTCCCCATTTCCATTCAGCTAGAGAGAGAGAAAGGAGAAAGAGCAGAAATCCTTTCGGGTTTCTTGAAGAAATAAAGAGAAAGAGTTGAATCCAAGTGGGCTTTGTGGTAAAGCTTGAAGCACACGGGTTTGAAGGAAGCTCTACCCGAAGAGACTATTAAGGAAGCTCCCCCTAGGCTGATGCTACCACAATAGAGAAGTGTTCTTCAGATTTTGACAGTCCTCATCATGATGATGACCATTCCTTTCTTCATCAATTGGTTAGGATCACTCAGACTTTCAAAATACCTTCTCATATAAAAGAGATAATGTAGAGGTAGATTAAGCATGTCTTTCCATAAGTAGACATCTTGGCCACCTTGATCTCTAGTGACATACTATATGTCTGGATTAGCAGCAAAAGTCCAGGACAAGATGGGTCTTCCTGATGCAAGAGGCTTTACTTGTGTTGGAGTAGATTGAGCAGCCTCTTCTTGCACATCCTCAGGATGCCTTGACTCATGTTGAGGTCTATAAGTGGATGCCTTTGATTTCTTCTTTGATACAGGTTTAGAGGCCATCCTTTTTTCCTCTTCTGAATCTTTAACTGAGAAAACTAACCTGCAGCCCCAAATTGTTTTGTCTTATCTTTCTCAGTTGCATCCACCTCCCTCACAAATTCAGAAGGAGAGGGAGTTGGACCTTGTTGTGCATCAGAAGATGAAGCTTGTTATGGTCCAGCATGAGGTCTAGGTTATGTTGTCTCAAATGATTCAACCTTAACCTTAGCTTCAGGATGAGCTTGACTTGGTGGGGAGTGTAAGTCAACAATCTCTCCTCTCTTAATCTTTTCCTTGATCACTCTAATGTGCTCATCCATAGTGGATAGATACATTGGACCAAGCCTCCTTCCGGAGAATCCATACAGCTTCAAAAAGCTCATCATGATGTGCCTATCAGCAGACTTTATTTTTGACTTTTTTGGATGATAGCTCTTGATTTTGTTGTTTCTTCCCTCATCTTCCTTTTAGCAACTTTTTGTTCTATAAGGACTTGTAGCTCAAGTTGCTTGAGGTATTCAAATTCAATATAATCATATGATAAAGAAAGACGTACAGCTACCTGATAGAGTCTTGTGGCACTTAGGTAGTTGATCATATTTTGTTTGTCAGCTTTCTTGTCTACCTGGGGTTGTTCAATTGCCACAACCTCTTTCTCAGGACTTTCTTGAACTGTGGAGGGTAGGAGCATGCTTGTAAAGTCGTTTCTATCATTTTTCTTCCTTGATCTTCAGGAGCAACTCTGCATCCTCTGCCTCCTTCCTCTCCTTGGACATTTTCATGTATGTCAGCTCATTCAACTGCTTTAAGGGGAGAGAGATAATCTCATCAATGTCGTAGTTTCTGGTCCCCAAGTAGTTAATCCTGGCTACCCTCAACTCATCATTCTGAGTGTTTGGTCTGGGAGCAGCTCTGATAGTAGCTTCCATGAAGCCTGAGGACCCAATAGAACTTTCTCCCCTTATCAATTTTCTTTTAGTTTGAGTCCTGAACCCCACAACAGAGCGCAAATTATAATCAGTTTGTTATAAACAAACAACATTTGCAACTGATGGGGTACCACCCTCTATGATTAGAAGTATGGGAAAACATCACAACTTTAACTTATGCATAATGCCCTTACGCCTCGGCTGGCATGGCACAACCATGGTAAGTCGCGATTGAAGAGTAAAAGTAACAAGGAAGAAACCATGAAGTGTAGACCATATTGCCAAAACTAAGAGTAAGAAATCACAAGTAAAGAATTAAAACTACATCCACGACTCACATGGGCATACCCTAGTTGCGACTAACAAAACAAATACCTCAGGTGAACTCCGATTCAAACTTAAACCATAACCCATTGACAAAGGAGCTTCCAACACAACCTAATAACACTTAAGATAAGGAAGCATGATCACAAGTGCCAACCTCAGTCGCTGCTGACTTAAATGGAAGATCCTAGCCGCGGCTCGATAAGGAAAAGATTGGATTGGGATTTCGCACTTAGGAATCTTAAAGGATCAAGCATAAAAGAAAGACGAGTCTTAACCAAAAAGGAAAGTTGTTTCTAGAGAATATAATCAGATTGCAACTTGACAAAGAGAATAGGTTAGCCTCTAAGGAGATAGGGACATGTGAGTAAACACAATTAGGAGAAACAGAAGGTAGAAGACAACTATAAAGACAAGAGGGCATTTATGATATGTAAGAAACCCTTTACACAAAAATGATACAATGCCCTCTGGCCAAGGATATTTAGGTTCAGATGTTTGACCACGTAATACTCGAAAAAGAACCAGACCAAGCTCTTGTTAACCACTATAAATACCACTACCCATTAACATGTAAATGAATGCACACAATCATCAAAAAAACTCTCTGCTCTCTTGTAACTCCACCGTATATTTATCTTGTTTAGCTTTAACCTCTCATACACATCATCTTTACTCTCACTCTAATATATGTATCTCTATGTATAATACATCTTATGCGCATACTAACTTGAGCGTCGGAGTGCCTTCTGAGCCCAAGCTCTAGGGCTCTCTAACGAGTTTTATGTGATTGCAGCTCATATGTCTAAGAAGAAGATAAATGATTATTATCACCTACATACGGATCTGAGCCAGAAGAGTCACTCTGTTGCACTACTTCTTATTCGACTTGCCTCTAGGTGAGAAATTTGAAGCAACAGCAACAACAAAAAAACTCATTGAATAGAATAAGGTAGAATAAGATAATAAAAAACCGTAGGGGAAGGGCCGGCTCAACATTTCTAGAGGTTTAAAGCGAAACAAACTTTTGAGACCCTCACCTATATTTTATTCTTAAAGATCTTTGCCTCAAACCGACGACATAAACAAATTTGTTTATAGTGTGACAGAAAACAACTTAGGGTAGAAAATAACTTAGGGTAGAAAACAACTTGATTACCTTAAACATCATCAACTATAATAAAAAAACACACTAAATGATAAACAAATGACAATTGATTAAAGTTTAGAGAAAAATCAATTGCAAATGTAGTTCAAAATCAAAACCGATAATAACAGATTTTCATATGCAAAAGAACAATGATAGATTAAATCAATTGAGTATGAATCAAGACCAGATAATAATAGTTAGCAGATCAAATGATTATGTGCAAAAAAGAAATTAGAATTGATGAACTTAAAAGAACCGTCAACATTAACACTTAATGAACTTTTGGTGAACAAGTTTCGTAAGTCAACCTCAATAAACCAAGTTTTGTAAGTTGACCTCAATAAACCTTCAATATTTTGTTATCCCTCGATAATTTTCTCATCATTTTCATTTATCTATAAAAACATATGTTTTTATTTTGAAATTTAGGGGCCCTTAAATTTTTGAGGGCTTAAAATGGTTGTTTTAGTTGTTCATACCGTAAAGACACCCCTACGTAGGTGTGTAAAGTATGTTATCTGATATAAAGGTTGAAATATATTTGTATTGAAAACTAATTTTGTTATAAATTTGTTAAGTTTTTCATATGAAGTTTGAACCAATCTTAAATTGTCATCACGTCAAGTCTGCATTATGATTTATGAAGCCTCGATGAGCTGTATGGCTAAACTTGAGTGTTAACCCTATCAAGCCCATGCTTAACTCGGCTCACATGTAACGTTCAACCACAAATGCATTATCTTAATAAGAAACATGTAAAAACTGCATTCTTTTTTTCCTATTACAAGAGTTTAGTTTATATTCTGGTTTTTTATTAAAATTTTGGAAACTGCAATGTTCATTTCTGTTTATATATAGAAGAGAAAGAAAAGAAAAAAACAGGTGTCATTGTGCATCCCAACACTTGTATTCCATGAATATCTGATCAATGATCCAAGTATTCATTGTTTTTAAGTGATTAAATTACTTAATTGGCACAATTAAATCCTTACTTATATAAATGAACAATAAGGTTTGTTTTACAAGTTTAAATACATAACCACGCCAAAACAATTGCCTGAACATTTAGCTAAACGTGCGTGTTAGTTCAACCCAAAATGCCTGATTTAATGTTAGGTTTGTTTCATGTTAGATATTCACACCCATGGTTCATGCACTAAGTTTTTTATTTTTAAAGAAACATAAAAAAACAGATTTTTTAACTTGCTTTGCGAAAGAATATGATAATGCATTAAGAGGCTCGGCATCTGTATTGCGATGTAGTTAATAAATCAGTAGAAATGTTTAAAAATACAAGGAACTGAAGGAAGTATTTAACTAGCCAATTTGAAATATCAAAATTGAATCACAAAATGACAACATGAGCTAGTGTAAGAATAAACCGAGTAAACTCACTTATTTGCTTCAATAACTTCTCTGTACTCTTTCTTCATTTTGACCCCTGATACACTCCTGCATATTAAATAAAAAGTTTAAGTTAATGACATCAACTACATCTTCGCATTTTGACCCATTTACTTATGAATAAGTCGTTTTGACTGTGTTAATCAACACAAGTTTTTAGAAAACAAACACTAAAAGGGAAGAGTAATGATATATCCTCATAAACTTTAGCCTAGAAATCCTACTATAGACACTTGGCATGAATCCATTTACTTAAAAATGCGCCAGCGACTTTTTACTATCCTAGATTAATACCAAGTTTCCTTTAGGGGATCTTTATACTAAAGAAATGCATCATCTGGGTCAAGTCACACACATCGTAGCTTTAATGCATAAGACCTCCTGAACCTTTTAAATGCTAGATAATTTCCGACATTGTATAATATTTTTTTATCATATTTGAGGCACCATTACTGTATTAATTTCATAAATATCCTTTCAAAAGTTTCGAACTTCATATATTCATCTATATTCCGTAATTTCATATTTTACCCTTTCAGAACACAATAGTATCATTGTCATCACAACTCATGCTCTTTGTTATTTGTCAAAATAAGCTAAGTGGTTGCAATTTAATATTCTTATTCCCGAATGGTTAGATATGATATTTTCAACATTTTGAAGGATAATTATAATATTATGATATTTATAAGAATACATATGAAATTAGCCCGTGATTACCTCTAAAAAGTACAAATATTCTGGTCAAAAAATGTTTCCCATGCAAACCTAAACCCGACCCATTTCATCCAATAGAAGATCTAATAAGTTTTGACCAGTTACCCAACCCATTTCACCCTGTCCAATTTGCCACAATAATAGGGTTCTATGATTGTAAAAGTTGATCAAATTTGTTTGTATTAAAAAAAACAAAGACAAATCTAGATTCAACAAACCTGATCATTTCTTTGTTCTTAAAGAACTGAACACATGGTGTACCCATAACATTTGCAGCTTCAGCAACCTCTGGATCTTCTTCAATATCAATCTCAACAAAATGAACATTCTGATCGAATTCGTCTATCACCTGCCATGAACCAAAGTTTCACAGTATGAAGGCATCATGATAATAGGAAAACTTCATAAAATAGAAACAAAGTTTAAACTTTTTCCTGAGTTTAGTTACCAGCTTTGAATTTAGCAAAAGTGCTGATGTGCTACTGGTTGATGCTAGCCAGCATTCACATCAGATGCCACATATGCAAAAAATGCTTATGTGAGAAAAAACATAATATAGATTTACTTACAATTTGAAAGAATGATCTTTTCTTTGATTTACATTTAAAACATTTATTAAATATCCCATCAAATACACCAAAAAGACAAATGGATGTCACGTTAGTAATCTTTAGAAAATGGGAAAAAGATAACCTGCTACTGGTTAAACAGGTCATTTGTTGCTACACTCGGTAATAATATGTCAACATGATTACTAAAATCAGCAACAAATGGTAACTTTGTTTCTACTTCCTATTTTATGCTTGAATTATAGTTGGTTACTAAAACCAGGAAAACATGTAAGTTTGTATCGATTAAGTGCAATTTGCATCATTATATGGTTCTGTAGACAATATATTTCAGATCAACAGTTTATTGTTTCAAATAGTATATCAATACCAAAAGTATTAACATTACCTTGCCCAAAATTGGCTTTAATGTCCTACATGGACCACAAGTTGGTGATGTATATAGTACGCAAATGAGTCTAGGACTTTCATGGTACAATTTACGCAAGGCATACTGCAAGAAAAAGCAATGGAGATAATTATGGAACGAAAATAACTGAAGTAACATATAGAAGACTCGATCAAAAAAATTAGCAGGGACATATTTTATAGGTTAAATTTCATATATCCATCTACAACTCCAAAATATCGTATATATCCTTCTAAATTGCATAATATCATATTTACACTTTCAAAACAACTAAAAACTCATACTTAACCATTCCATGGTAAATAAATTAAACTTATAACACTTGTAATACCGAATAACAAACTGGAAAACAATGTTCTTTTTGTGAAACATATCAATGCATAATGCTTTTTTCCATTTGGTCGGTGACCTTATTTCTTTTTCTTTAGTATGCAAGGGATAAATATGATATTTGTAGTCTTTAAAAATATAAATATGATATCTTTTAGTGTTTAAAAAGGTAAGTACGACATTATAAATATTCATTACATACAGAATGAAATTTCCCTTATTTTATATACCTGGCCCTTGTGCTTAGTAAGTGAAATGTCAAATCCTTCTTGTACGTCTCTTGCTGTGAGCTCTTTCTTAACTTCTTCAGTATGTGGCTGTGAAAATTACAAGATACAAAGATAAAGTGGAAGTTATTGGCCATTTTTTTAAGTTCATTTTTATGTCAATGATAATAAACTTTAATTGGGAAAATACCTGGTGAAATTCAATAAGAAGATTATTGCTGACAAGATATCGTTCCACAGAGAGAGCAGCAATGCATCCAGATCCAGCTGCAGTTATGGCTTGCCTCCATTCATGATCCTGCCAAAATTTTAAATTAAAGAATATATGAAGATGGTTACAAAGAAGACCTTAATGAATATACAATATAAAGCATGGAAAATGTATTTGGTATCATAGAGGTCAACCAAGTATTTAACTTTTTTCATTAAGGATACCCTTATATTGAACTGCTTTACACACCACCTCAAGTATTTGGTCCCATTTATACCCATTTAATCAAAAATCATAATGAATGACAAAGAAGGCCTTAAAAGTTCTTAGGAAAAAAAGGCCTCTGACCAGTGTCAATATGTAGAAGATTAAAACTGGTGTCCTTCAAAAAAACTGAAGAGCATATTCGTCATGTTTTTTGGTGGTAATCAGTATAAAAGAGTTCCACATACATACATACTTTGGTGGCCTACAAAGTAGTTTCAAACATGCTTGGGTGGCCTACAAAATAGTTTCATACATGCTTGGGTGGCCTACAGGCTATAAGGTAGTTTCAGTATGTTGGGTTTGTGGAGTTTTGATTTGGGCTCGGGTTAAAAGACAACTTAATGACAGATTAATTAAATTAAAGACTAGGCCCGTTTTTTTTTTAATTTAACCCATTAGGGTTTTTTTGGTGATTAAGTTGTAAACCCTAATTTTCTCTATTTATATTGTGTATTGTACTTGTAATTCCTCACGAGTGAGGCAAAAAGCACTAAAAGTATTATCCTGGTTGCAGCCTGTGGACATAGGTCACATCGACCGAACCACGTTAAATCTCGCTTGTTCATCTTTGTCATTATTTTCTCACGCAGTTTGATTGTGTTTGTGTCGATCTATACCCGGATCTCTAACAAGTGGTATCAGAGCTACGGCTCGTTACGTACGGGAAACACAACGTGAGAGAAAGAGGTTGTCCATCTACGTTTTTTTTTGTGTCGGCAGGTAGTCGTCATAATCCAGCGATCAACCAAAAGTCACAAAAGTTACCAAGATCCAAAGTCGTGAAATCTTAGGTGCATTTTTTAAGCTTTTTATTTACTATTATTTTGAGACTGAGAAAAAAAGGGTATTGTTCAATAAAACAACATTCAAGTTTAGGCAGCCAGCCAAAGTTGTGTTTGACAGTACTTTCAGTCTTGACTCGATTAGTGAACAAATTGTAGTTGGAGATAATGGCTGAGAGCGGAAAACATCAGATTGAGAAGTTTAATGGACACGACTTTGGTTGGTGGAAAATGCAAATGGAGGATTTGCTTGTTCAGAAAGACTTGGATGTTGTCTTGGGTGATAAACCAGAAAAGATGGAAGCAACTGAGTGGGAAATTTTAGATAAAAAGGCCAAGGCAGTTATTAGATTGTCGCTGACAAAGGATGCTGCGTTCAACATTTTGAAGGAAATTACAGTGAAAGGTATCATGGATGCGTTATCTAATATGTACGAGAAGCCTTCGGCAGCAAATAAAGTTTTCTTGATACGAGAGCTGGTTAATACAAAGATGAAAGAGGGAAGTTCATTTTTAATGCACATCAACAACTTGAACTTTATTTTGTCAAGACTTGGGTCAGTTGGCATTAAATTCAAGGATGAGGTTCAGGCTCTACTACTGTTATCATCATTGCCTGGTAGCTGGGCTGGTACTATTACAACGATTACTAGTTCCACCAGTGCGTTCACTCTAAAAGGGATTCAGGATATCATTATGGGCGAAGATGTCCAGACGAAGAAATTCAGGTGAATCATCAAGTGAATTACTAAATGTTGGCAGAGGAAGAAAGAACTACAGAGATAGTGGGAGCAAGAACAAAAAAAGAAGTCAGTCTGGGGCTCGAAATGATATGACTTGTTGGAACTGTAAACAGGTAGGACACTTCAGGGAATCAGTATCCGAATGATCAAAATAAAGTTAACACTGCAGCAAACTACTCAGACGATGATGCTTTAATCTGTAGCGTGGAGAGCAGTGTGGATTCCTGGGTCATGGATTTTGGAGCTTTGTTTCATGCTACCCACAACAGCGAAGCATTGCAGAATCTAAAAAAAGGTGATTTTGGTAAGGTAAGACTGGCGAACAATGATGTTCATGATGTTACGAGCATAGGTGACATAAATTTAGTTACTTTAACTAGTTCATGGACTTTGAAAGATGTCAGAGTGATTCCTGATTTGAAAAAACAGGTGATTTCCGTAGGTCAATTGGATGAACAAGGACATGAGGTTAAGTTCGGGAATAAGCAGTGGAAAGTTGTTAAAGGGAATCTTGTCATTGCTCATGGAAAGAAAATGGGTTCATTGTATATGGTTAGTATACCATCTGAAGGAAGTGACGTTCCAGCTCAGAAGAAAACTAAAATCCAGTTCACAAAATCTCGTGGACAGAAGAAGGCTTGCTTTGCAAGTAAGAAAACTAGAGTTACAGGAAGATTCAGAGTGAATATGCATGGAAGAGTTCAGGAAAACCAGTTACAGGATTTCATGGCAGTGGGAGCACAGGTTGTGTTTTAGTTACAGTTCCTAGACGACAGTGGGTTAAAAGAACTAATAGTCCATCTAATAAAATCTCTCCAGATAATTACTTGCTAAATATGAAGAGTGTTTGTTCTCAGGATGTTCCAGGATTTGGTATGTTTCAATGGGAGCCGGTAGGGACAGAGAACAGGTCAGGGGCAGATACAGACGTGACTGATATGTTGAAGCTCGGGGGAGCTTCAACGGGCCTTCAGGTTAACTGATGAGAAGGCCGCTGCAACCAGGAAGACAAGAAAGATTGCAAGAGGTACAAGTGCTCATAAGGTAAGGCAGTTTGAAGATGATTAAGCCTCCAAGTGAGAGATTGTTGGGTTTGTGGAGTCTTGATTTGGGCTCGGGTTAAAAGACAACTTAATGGTAAATTAATTAAATTAAAGACTAGGCCTGTTTTTATTTAATTTAGCCCATTAGGGTTTTTTTGGGGATTAAATTGTAAACCCTAATTTTCTCTATTTATATTGTGTATTGTACTTGTAATTCCTCACGAGTGAGGCAGAAAGCAATAAAGTATTATCCTGGTTGCAGCCCGTGGACGTAGGTCACATCGACCGAACCACGTTAAATCTCGCTTGTTCATCTTTGTTATTATTTTCTCGCGCAGTTTGATTGTGTTTGTGTGTCGATCTATACCCGGATCCCTAACACAGTATACTGTGGCTAAACCTAGCAAAATGGGTAGGTTGGGTCGGGTTGGGTGGCGGATCAAGATGGGTTTGAGTCAGAGCGGATTCGGGTCAAAACGGGTTCGTGTTAGGAACGAGTCAGGACGGGTTCGTGTTAGGAACGAGTCAGGACGGGTTCGGGTCAAGACGGTCCGGGTCAGATCGAAAAAATACAAAATTCTTCATTTCCAACAAAATCATAAATTTGATCACAACTAGCAAAATGGGCAGGTTGGGTCGGGCAAGGTGTTGGGTTAGAAAGGATTCGGGTCAGGATGAGTAGCGCGGGTCAATATGGGTCCATTTTCTTTGTTTGCATTATCATTAGTTTAATTTGATCGATTGGCATACTCATACGCAAAATAGATCATTTGGAATCACAATTTTTGTTTTAATGGCGTTTCGTTTGTGCATCTACATGATGAGTGTAGCATCGACACCATATTTTTTATTCTCTCTCTCAAATTAACGGCGTTACATAGTAGGCGGCGGCGGTGGTGGTCAGGAGTATAGGCGATGATTGGGAGTATAGGCGATGATTGGGAGTATAGGCGGTGATTGGAAACTTGTAGTCATGACTCGTGAGTAGTGAGTTTTGACCACGTTATGGTGTTAAAAGAGGATTAAGATAGCAACCGAACAAAGTGTTAGGTTGCTCGACAAACCACCTTACAACCCGTTGCGATCCAAATCTAGTTTTAATTCGACCCATCTTGACCCGTTGTTAATCTCACTTGTTTTAGTTCAACCCATCTTGACTCATTCTTAAATTTCTCCATGTCCAACATGACCCATGAGGTCATTATGAAAGACCCGTATGAACCCAAGATTGGTATACGGGTTAGCTTTGCAGGGTATAACTGTAGCCTTAGAGCATCTCCAATGTATACACACAAAAAAATTAACACTATTTTGATGTGAAGAGAGCATCTTTCTTAAATATGTTTACACCATATTGTTTCAACTCAATGTTCTAGGCTATGCCGTATATCCAAAAAATATTGTTTCAACTCCAGTGTATGCACCAAATTTCTACACAATAGTTTTTATAGTTGACAATTCTAATTTTATATTAACTTATCTCAGTTAAAATTTATTTAGAAAAAAAAAAGAAATTAAGTGTATTAAATGATACTAACTCACTTATTTAGAAAATTAAATGATATATTTTTAAAAGTTTCAATGAAATAAGCTGAGTACTTGAGTGGTTTCCTCATACAAAGTCCCTAAAAATATTGAAAGAAAACAAGGTATCAAGAGTAAACAGAACAATAAAAAGTTTGGTATATCATATTACCTGAACATCTCCAGCAGCAAACACACCTTCTAAAGAAGTCTCTGCAGTTCCATCTTTGACCAAATATAACCCGCGCTATCAAGGTTGGCTTTTCCTTGTAATAACTGGCTGTTTGGGGAATGACCAATTCCATAGAATAAACCTTTAGCTTCCAGCACTGATTCCTCCCCAGTATCAAGTTTCTTGATTTTTATGCCAGACATTTGTCCTTTTGTGTTGCTGACAACATCCACCGTCTCCGTGCTGTAGTGCACTGTGATATTTGGATTGTCAAGAACTCTGAAACATTCGCCAGAATCAACCTGTTAAACAAACATTCAGGGAGTTGAAAACTAAAAATACATTAATTTTTATGAATCTGGTTTACCTAAGTTGTAATAACCCTCGACCAAAACGCCTATATGTATTTAAGAATAAATAAAAAGAAAGGGTATTGCAATTTTATTTGGTAATTATGGGAATAAAGTCGGAATAAAGGACACTCTAGGGACTGGAAGTAGCAAATCATGAAAACTGTGATTGGAAACAGTCCAGGAGATTGATGACAGTGATTGAAAGGATACCTTAAAGAAACTATACTTGCCTTCATGAGGAAAAATAGAAGGTCCAACTCGACATGAGCAAGAGGGATATAGTCCCATTTATTTCTCTGAGGTATGGCATCCGAAAGATCTAACTTGGTTCAAGAGAGAGCAGCAAAGGGTCACGGAAGAAGCAAACACAGAGCTATGAAGGGTGAGCTTTAGGCATAACAAAGAAAATGTATAATCTCGGCCACTCAAGTTGTAATCAAGTAATAGGCATGCTACACCGCTACAGTACACCGGTCGATCAGACAGCATCCCATATGCTAGTCTCTGAAATTTAAGTGGAGTATGTAAGCGAATAATGGATTTTGAAAGCTGCTGACAAAACCCTTTATGCAAGCAATTGATTTACCTAAGGTATTTGTTTAGATGGAGAAAGGATTTAAAATACTTTTGGAAATAATAAAAAAATGGGTTAGGCTCGAACTAACAAGAACCTGCAAATTTTGTTAACAAAGGATGACCAGCATAAGTATAAACAGTGTTGTCTGGCAAATAAGAAAGCAGGAAAAAGGGCACGGGCTTGTTATGAAGACAAGATAGAGGCACGCGGAATGATACCCTGCTCAGGAAAACATCCATGGGAGTTATAGTCTGATATAGAAAAACTTCCACACAGCGGGGAAAGGCGAGAGGAGGTCCTGGGAGCGTGCCCAGGTCCAGGGAGTGGAAGGTCGGTCCCTACGGAAGGAGGAAGGTTTGGCCATGGGGAAATGCTATGGCGACTTGGCTCCCAGGGGATACGCTCTAGGAGCAGGATAGCATTTCTTGTGAGTCACAACTAGGCAGACAAATCAGGTGCGCCGGATCCCATGGAATACCCATGTGTGTTGCAGACTTGCAGCTGTCTTGATAAATAAAAGAGAGATTCTATTATACCCCAGCAGTTCAGCCCGGGAATTCCATGTTAGTCCCCAGACTTCCATGTTTATTAATTAAAGGTTGAAGACATTTATTCATAGAAGTTTACTAAATAAAGGGCCCCTGGACGTTAAAGATGAACAATTTAAAAATACATAGAGGGATGTGACATGAGGGGGGATATCACTCAACTTTAAGGGTAAGCCACATAAAAAGATGATCTACTTAGGGTTGTTATCATCACCTATTGTAAACGTGATTTTTATATTCTGTTTATGGGTTGCATGCAAGTAGTAGAATGTATTTGAAACTGATAATTTGATAGCTAAGCAAATATTCAATGATGAAATGTTTATTGACACCACATGTGGGATGAAAATTTTGAATATATAAGTATGTGTATGCACATTTATGTGGAGATCATAGTGACTTACTAAATGGAATTATGACTTACTATGAATGAAGGAAACTTTTAGGATGGTAAACAATCAGTGAAATGCCAAAGTTTTTCATATCTTGAAACACTAAATGGAATTATAGTTATTAATTAATAGGAAACAAATATTTGAAAATCTTAACAAGCACTATTAAACCTTTTCAATAAGGGTTATTACATCAGAAGGTAACCAATGTTTGTCTCCGCTCCCTGTTTTGATTAAAAGAACTTACTTGTTAGAACCTAGAAGGATCTTGGTGGCATGTGATGGAAAAGTCAGCAAGGTCAAACTTATACGGATTAGCTATCATTCTATTGTAAAATAAATGCCTATTAAAAAACAACTCAAATGGTAAGAAGAAAGAACCACATAACACTAAGGTTATTATTACGACCCATTTAGTTATAAATGGGTTAATTCGGGTTATCTTATATCTTAAACGGGTCAAATAAATCAAATCAAAAAACTTAAGCTAAAAGGGGTCTTGTTTACATACTCCTAAACCAATATATTCAGGAGATCAGGGCTATGGTTAAGAGCTAACTTCCACCAATTTTTAGGAAATAAAAAAAAATAGTAACCACTACTTGGTTTCTTAACCACCAGATGATTCTAAGTGAATTATCAATAAATGTTAGCTTCTAATTACCAACTACCTGTTGGCAAATATGAGAAATTAGCCTCTTAACCATTTTCTTAAGGGTTATAGTTTGCAAAACCTTTTATTTAAAGATCAGGATCTTGGTTTAAAAAAGCATGAGGCGCTCCGAAGCGTTTAGGTACCAAAATTCGAGGCGCCACGCCTCAAGCGCGAGGCGAGGGCTTCACGTATGCGAGGCGCTAAAACTAAAAATAATAATAAAAAATTATATTATGCATGACACATTTCACTTCATAATCATAAACACAAAACATACTTATAATTTAAAGTTTAGAACATAATTAAACATCTTTAAAAAGATAAATAATTGTCACAAATCAAGATGACAATATTATGCATGACACATTTCACTTCATAATCATAAACACAAAACATACTTATAATTTAAAGTTTAGAACATAATTAAACATCTTTAAAAAGATAAATAATTGTCTCAAATCATTCATTCAACAACCAACAACTTAAAAACATAAATAAGTGTTTGAATATTGAAATCAATCATTCATCAACAACGTTGCTGGTGATGTGTGTGAATGGCGATGGGGCTAAGAACGATGATGAGTTAGGGTTTTAATCTAATTTTGTTTAAGTAAAGAGATGGGCCAGAAATTGATCTAAATAAAAAACCCAATATACACTTAACCAGGCCTGTTTTAGACCCAACATACATGAAGCACCGCTTCAAGGCACCTCACGCCTTCCTCCTGAAGCGCCGCTTCAGGGCGCTTCTTGTATAACCGGCGCCTCGGTGAAACGAAGCGCTATCCCAAACGCCTCTAGCGCCTCGCGCTTTAATAGGCGCCTCAGAGCGCTTTTTTAAACACAGATCAGGATTATTATTGTAATTATACTGCTTGTTATAGTTTGTATTAACAATTAACACAGTAATTTTTTGCAATTTCTAAAAATGGACAAAAAGGTGGCCCAACCCTGTTTCAGCCCATACTAAGCAATGGGCCATTTCAAATTGAACCAATTTGACCCGTTACTCAACCCACACATCTTCTCTAGACAACACCTATGAACCAAAGATATTCAAATATTAAAAGAAAATAATTAAATGTAAATAAAACGGAATAAGAACTAACCTATCCTGCATCGCTTTTGATGCCCTCATTTGGTCCCTGCGTACAAGTAAATGAACATGTCGAGCATATTTAGTCAAATATATTGCTTCTTCGGTAGCTGTATCACCTCCACCAACAACTGCAAGAACTTGACCCTTGAAAAGTGGTGAAGCTCCATCACAAATTGCACATGCACTAATTCCCCTACTCCAGAACTCCTCTTCACGGGGTAAGTTCAATCTTTTGGCAGTTGCTCCCGTAGCTACTATAATACTATGGCATCTCACCTGAAAATAAATATATACAAAAAGAAGAAAATTTTGAGGTTCTTCTCTAGGACTACATGATATTTTATGGGATAGAAGAAAATTAATTAGGGAACCCCGTAAAATTTAAGAACAAAAGAATCCATCTGGCCCTTGAATCAAAGGAATTAAGAGATTAAAGCTTTTCATATGTGATAAGTGAATATACTCATTGTTAGTCCTTCAATATTTTATCGAATGACCTAAATGTGTATGTACTCAGGTTTTTTATGGTTCTCTAATGAACATACCTCTTATGAGATAATGCAAAGTTAATTGAAACAACTTTAGAGGCCATCCACTTATCAATTAGGCTTCATCTTTTGGCAATTTCAGCAAAAAAGAACTTGTCGCAAAATTGTGAAGTGACAAAATACCCCTAGGCCCTAACTTTAAAGATTTTGTCACATCTAGAGTTGTAAAATGACAAAAACAACCTCATCTACCATAAAAATGTTTTGAAAACCGATCTAAATTTAGTTCTTTATAGAAAATTTTCATTTTTGTCATTTTTAAAACGCTAGTATGACAAAGGCTTTAATCTTATGGACATTTGTCATTTTCCAGATTTCTAGCATATTTATTGTCAGAGATAAAGTAAACAAAACCACTGATATATGGGTGGCCTTAGTGAAAACTTTTAAATACTTGGGTGGCTTATGTATATAGCATGCCATATTTTCTTCAATTTTCTTTATAATAGACAAGCTTATAAAATTTAAAAATTCACATGCCAATAAGATTAAGCATCACCTTACGGTCGGTACTTTGAACGGTAAAAGGACGGTTGTTCACATCAATAACTTCTACATCCTCTTGATGAAGTTCTGCTCCCCAACGTTCAGCTTGACGACGCATCCTGTTAATTGAAACATAAGAAATTTAAGCTCCAATGCACCATGACCTTTATTTAGTCAATAAAAAATTCAATTCAAAAATTTAAGCTCCATAACCTATATATAAGGGAGGGATCACATGTGTAAATATGTGTAGTAATAAAACTATTTTACATATGTGCAAACATGTGCAAAAAAAGAGTTCTCACATAACTGAAAGTTATATTTCTTTTTTTTTTGTGAGAACTGTGAGAACTCTTTTTTACACACATGTAAACATGTATGAAAAACAAGAACTACTTTACAAGTGTAAGAAAAGAGTTCTCGTGAAAATTAGGAGTTATCAAGATAACTCTTCACTATATGTATGGGCCAAGATGGTTTAACTTAGGAGTTTCTGTTGTAAAAATTTACATTTGTTTATATAACATTGAAGTAAAACTTATTATTACAAATAATACATATAGGGTTGTTACTTAACATATCAATGGACTTAAAATTTGTCCCATTTTTAGTCATTGTACTTTTTGTACATTTGAGCCATGAGTCAGTAAAAGATGGGTTTGTATACCATTTGTGTCGCATCACAACGGTAACTTTGTTATTTTTCCAATAAAGCTTACATTGCCTATAAATCTAACATTCCTATACATAAACTTACATTTTTATATAAACATTATCAATTTTTTACAACCAATTTTTGCATACAAAATGACCCAAACGGGTCGTAAGGTCATCTTTTAATGACTCAAATATACAAACAAGAGAGAAATGACTAAATTAGAACAAATGAAAAAGTAAATTGATATTTTATGCTCAAAATATCTATGTTTTAGACAAATTGATTTAGCAGGTTTTATGCTTCAAAAAAGATACACTTCAGCCCACATTCAACCGTTGAAACTTGTTTAAGATAATCTTGATTTTACTTGTTTGATATGTTAAAGGTAAAACACAACTACAACTCAAAATGACTCTCATAAAGAAACAGGTTGAAATTGCCACCTCTAAGGTTTAGTTAAACAAAATAACTTACCGATCCATCAAGTCGGGACCAGTAATTCCTCTGGAAAACCTGGAAAATTCTCCACTTCAGTGGTGGTCATCAATTGTCCACCAGGAACACCGCCAATTTGATATCCCTCAAACACTACAGGTTTCAAATTGGCACGAGCTGCATAAATTGCTGCTGTGTATCCAGCTGGGCCTGACCCTATGATTACCAAATTTTCAACATCTTGCCCTGCTAGAACAAAAGATCAAGTTACATGAAAAATAGAGCAAAGTAAAGCTTCTAGAAATACAAACGCAACCCAGATTACAGAAACTCTATTTCTGCAAGTCAGATATTGCATCATTAATAGAGCATTTTAAACCTAAACAAACTAATTCCAATTATTAATGTGACACCTGTGTGTAATGACATAATTTGTCATACAATACGGGCCCTAAGAAAGCAAAGTGATCTACGTCTATTTTTCAAAGTTCATTAGTGACTATTTTCACCTTAATCTACAAGTCATTGTTTTTCAAAGTTCATAAATAACTATTCAAGTCCCTTGATCTACGTCTAATGTCCAGTATACAAAACAGTCCTAAACTAAGAGACCTGTACAACCATTTTGTCTAACAGGACCTGGCATTCTCAAGCTTATCCTCAAAATAACATATTTCTTTCATATTGGCGAGTTTAGTGAGGTAATATCTAGTGACGGAGAGGCTTTCCAACTATCATACTTAGACTTGTGTTGGCTCAATACTTAAAATTCAAAAATGCAACAACAATATTGAAGTTAGATAGAACATAACAAAACAACTATTGTAGATTTGTAGTCACTAGTTCTTAAGAAAATGAACGATAACTAATCATACTTAAGAAAATGCTGAGAAAATCTATACAATTCTACGAGGAGAAGTACTGTAGTTTCAGAAAAAGCGGGACCTGAAGACGTAGGTTGGTCGGTGGAGGAAGCTGAGGCTCGTAAGGCACACGACGGAGGCGGGGTGCGACGGTAGGTGCAGAAGCGAGCACCGACGGAGTGAAAACGAAGAGCGGCGGCGCGTGGAGGAGTAAAGCCGAGGAAGATGCTGTTGGGAGTAGGCCGGAGGTTGCTTCCGATTGCGATTCCGATGCCGACGCCATTGGCAATCTGAGCTGCTGTTGTAGCCATTGGTTTCGGACCATACAACACAACACAATATCCTTCTATTCCACCCAACCCCAAAGAGAAACAACAAGCAACACCAAACAACACAATAAACAATTACACTTCTGGACAATACACTAGTGCGTATGTGTCTCTTTATTATTCAATTTGGTGAACGCTTTTTGAGACTTGTTTTGATTGGAGGGCCTATCTACAATCACATATGAGAATCCGGCCCAAACACGTCTCTCTTTTCGGATTTTTTCTCTTTTTATTTTTATGAGATTATTATTATCGCTTTTAGCTTACTGGTATGTTATGTTGCTCTCGCCCCTTTCCCTTTATAATAGCTACTCCCCACTCATCTCCCTCAATAGTATGGTTCAAGGTACGGCACCGTAATAAACTAAAACAACTTATCGTTGTAGTAGGGTTAGGAACGGATGTTCGATTGCAACTGCTAACCTTAAATGGTAGTCACGCCAAAGCACCGACACAACTCCGGTTATATCATCACTACCCTTGGATTCCGTCAGAACTAAACAGGAAAACAATGACACATCAAACAAAACCATGTGGCCAACAACATAGCTAATTTTGTGATAAATTTTAGTCTCATATGAGCAATAGCTCGTGATCATCGACATTCGTAGCAATGACAAAACAATATACACAACGGAGATCGGAAATAAAACCATGAAACGGAGATGAACAAGGAACCGACAATCTCAAATGAGGTGTACATCATCATCATCAACACCATGATGTTTTCATCATTGCGATTGACAACATTTTAAAATCTAAGTCAATATCAACAATAAGTCTTAGATGAAGTGGTTCTCATCATCATCGACACCATAAGGCCTTCATCATCTCCATCTGTAAACAATCTCATATTTAAGCGAGTATCAACAGGAAGTCTCAAATAAAGTGTATCAACCACCAACATCGTGGCAAGGAAGCTCTGAGATACGCGACGGTGATTGGAGTAGCGGATGAGGAGCATATCCAGTAGCATGCAACAAATAGTGAATTGGCTAGAGTTAGGCTATGGTGGCCGGTGTCACACTCCTACTTATAGCTGAAACACGAGAATGTAACGGGCGGTATCGTCATAATACATTGTTAGTTAATAGATGTGCTAAATGATGAAAACCAACGCGATGTCACCCGACACAAATGGAGACTTGTGTCGTAATTAGTCAATTCCACAATAAACATAATCAAACAAGAATACCAAATTGAATCACACAATTCAGGACAAGTAAAAAAGCAAAATGCGCCGAATTAAGTGAAGCAAATATCGTTTAAGAACCACTAAAGTGTGTCTAACATAAAATCCTTAGGGTCATCTCTAAGACATCAGCTTTAGCTATCCTTTGTAATTATTATTACCTGAAAAAATATGCTTAAAATGTCAACACATGGATGGTGACTTCACAGGTTTAAATAGTAAACAAAATGATGTTGTGTTGAGATTTGTATGACATAAGTGTAGACAATTATAAATAAGTAATATCCATGTAATCATGAGTCTCATAACTAAACCTATGACGTACAAACAGATCTTATCAGAAAGATTCACCCTAAGATCTGTTCGTGACCATTGTTAGTCTCAACTAGTATACTAACAAACAAGGGGTGGGGGTGTCAACCAATAGTGTAAGGTTATATTAGAAATGCTGATACAACCCAAGTAACCAAAGAGCTTCCAGCATGCATGCACTTATGAACAAGGTAGAAGGTACTTCGAATGTTTTACACTCTTCATATAATAATATTTTAAGTTTAAATCTTCCGAAGCTAAAATCCAAATCTTCCGAAGCCAAAGATGAATTCTTCCGAAGCTTCAAAGACAAATAGTGGATCACAAAGAAGGCTGGTGCAACCAAAACCAAATCACTTAGACTATTTTGGTATAACTAAAATGGACTTTCGAAGCTAAGTGTGAAACTTCCGAAGGAAAAGGAGTTCTTCCGAAGACAAAGTGTAAGATCAACTTTCGAAGGAAAACTCCAAATTCCGAAGACAAAGTATTCACTTCCGAAGATCAAGACTTAGAAGAAAAGATAAGAAGTCAACTTCCGAAGTATGAAGAAAAGAAGAAGTCCTCAAGCCTCGGAAGAAGTAGCCTTTTCAAAGTATAAGTGGCTTTGGAAGAACTTTGTCACACCCCAACCTTGACGGCGGAAACGTCGAGAAGTGAGAGTTAAGATCGTTCACAGCCACATAACGCTATTATTAACCCAAATATAAATTAATCATAAAATTCAGTTGTATCATTACAAGCTTAAGTCCCAAAGAAATAAAACCATAACATAAAAGATAACAAGTCATTTTAATTCACTTATTTATCTAGGTCCATTCCTAGATGTGTAAGCTTCAATGTGTAGAAATCAAACTTGGGCGTTACCTGAAACATGTTAAAAATAAAAGGTCAACAATAATGTTGGTGAGCATTCCATAGTTTTTAATACATAGATTATATAAAAGATGGAAATCCAAGTCATAAGTTAGTGAATAAAGTGATTAGGGATGTTATGAACAATGCAACAATCAAACCTCGACAAAGTTTTACAAGTCTCAAACGTTTACAAGATTATACGATCAGCTAAGTGTACTTGGATCAACCAAAGCAGGCTTGTCTTGCCCATAGATCTATGACTTCGCTGGGCTAGCAATAGTTAATGATTGTTCATATAACGCCATAACATGGTAACCACAAAAGTTCAACTAACCACAATTTTGCATGATGAATTGCCATAAAGATTACAAGTCTCAAATGAGTTTACAAGTGCAATGATAATAAGTTAACATGTTTCACCCCAAAGTGTGAAAATAAGCAAAAAGGGGTATGGAAATACTCACATGATCAAATGTATATAAGTGTCGATTAATATGAATAATAAGCAATAATCCAATGAAGTTCTTCACAAGGTACCTAAGTGAATGTATTTACAAGATTCAGATTAATGGTTTAACATGATTTAGGGTTTCGATGGGAATTTGGGGTTTTAAGATTTAGTTAACGCTAGATAGTGAGATCTTTATATATATTTCAGTCTAAAAAAATCATATATGAACTTAAAAGGAATTAAATCTTTTATAGCAATTGTGAAATTGGATTATAAAATGTATAAATTCTATAACAACCATGATTATTTCATAATTATAACATCTTTAGTGTCGAAATAATAATTAGATGATTTAAAATGTTATAAAAAATCTATTTCTATAATAATAATCTAAGCACAAAATTTGTTAATATTATTTTATAAGAAAATTGTTAAGGTGATTATGGAAATAAATTTATAGAAAATAATAAGATGGCTTTAAAAATAACCAAGGTTTACAAAACATTTTTTTATAATTTTCAGAAAATTTTATATATTTTTTTAAGGCTGAAAAAGCTAAAAAAATTATGCTGAGGGTGCTCGGGTTCGAACCCGGGACCTCTAGGTTAGTAGGCGAGTGGGGAACCACCAAGGCCTTAGCCGCGGTTAATCTTTGTTTCCAAACCTTAAAAGCATCTTATACAAATCACCCCCAAATATTATGAACCCTAGGTTGATTCGAGCCAAAATTGAAGATCAAATCGATGTGTTAACGATCTAGATCATGGGGCTTTTGTTCCCAAGTTAATACGAGTGTTTAAGTGGATTAAATACCTGTGTGGACCAAAAGAACCAATGAGCCGGATCAGAAAAACCTTAAGTCCCACAGACGTCACAACAACTGCTGAAGTCCACAACAGCTGAAGACAAAGTCTGAAGACAAGTGCTGAAGACAAAGTCTGAAGACAAAGTACTGAAGACAAAGTCTGAAGACACAAGTGCTGAAGACAAAGTCTGAAGACACAAGTGCTGAAGACAAAGTCTGAACACAAGTACTGAAGACAAAGTCTGAAGACACAAGTGCTGAAGACAAAGTCTGAACACAAGTACTGAAGACAAAGTCTGAAGACACAAGTGCTGAAGACAAAGTCTGAAGACACAAGTGCTGAAGACCAAGTATCAGACGTTGTCACAACAGCTGAAGAGGTCTTCTTCAGTAGTTGTGACGGTTTTCTTTCAGTAGTTTTATGTTTTTGTTTTCAGTAGTTTTATGTTTTTGTTTTCAGTAGTTTTGTAAAACGACTGAAGAACTTGTTCTTCAGTCGTTGTAGTTTCAGTAGTTTCGTATCAGTAGTTTTATGTTTTATACTTAGCACTCTGATATGTTCTCAGTAGTTGTGAATATTTCAGTAGTTTGTTAAGTTTTAGTTATTTTTGTAACAAATCTGCCAGATGTCATTATCCCGTGATATCAGCAGTGATTGCACTCTATATAAAGAGTGTCAACCCTATTGTAATCTATGAATGATTGAGCAGAAACATTTGATATTATTGAAACATTCCTTTTCACAGAAATATATTCTCTCTTTACAACCGTATTTGTTCTTAATGCATACGTATATCAAATTCTTGCTATAATTTGTCTAATTCTTGTTCTATTCCGCTGCGTTACACTCTAATCCATCAAACTTGAGATCACTGATCCTGTCAAATGGTATCAGAGCTTGTTCATCATTGATCGATCTAATAATTGATCATTGAAACTGCTAATCCAAGATCCAAGTTTGATTGAATTAGCATTGTTGCAAGAAACGGTTATAGAGATTAAATTTTATGTGTTTTTGGTATTCATCCTGAGATTTATTCTTGGTTTTCATTGAGTCTGTTGTGGTCTGTGTAAAATCTTTTAAAAGCTTGAATTAAATTGTATTTGGACCTAAAATGACTACTCTTTCCAATGATCCTCATAATACTGGTTCCTCAACCAAGCCTCCGATGCTGGTTAGGAATGAGTACAACATATGGCAACGACGAATGCTCCATCACCTGTCTGTTAACAGCTCAGGTTGTTGGACATCAGTGGTACATGGTCCACGCAAGCCTATGGTGAATAACCCAGAAACCAATCAAATGGTTCCGAAGAGGAGGGAGCAATACTCAGATGAGGATAAGAAATTGTTTGAGATTGATGCAAAAGGCCATGGAATTCTGGCCATGGCACTGCCAATGAAATCTATTCTGGGCTAATGCATTATGAAACTGCCCATGACCTCTGGAATGCCTTGAAAGAACAATTTGGAGGAACAGATGAGGTCTTGGCAAATAGTAGAGAAATCCTTACCCAACAATATGAGACATTCTCTCATAGGAAGGGTGAGACACTGACTCAACAGTTTGAGCGGTTCTCTTGTTTGATCTATGAATTAAAAATGGTCAAACATGAGTACACAAATAGCCAGATGAATAACAGATTTCTCAGATCACTGCTTGAGAGATGGGACACATATACTATTGTCCTACGCTCCAGTGCAAATTTGGACAAACTATCTCTCACCCAACTCCATGGGAAATTGCTCACATTTGAGAGAGAGATAGAACAGAAACGAAAACTGTCATCATCTGGAAAGCTCACTGATGATTTTGTACCAGGAAACAATGCCTTGGTAAGTCATGAGTCAGAGTATGCTGGATCAGAATGCCACTATGATGAGCATACTGATTTCACCTCAAACAATTCTAATCATGCCTTTGTGAGTGTTGATTGTCATCCTGGTAATAATAGTGACAATCTATGCTTTATCATGGATGATTTGAAGGGCATTGCTGATGATGATCTAGAAGAGATGGATATTTTGAGCCAAATGGCCTTGATCAATATCAGATCTCAGAAATTCTACAAGAGAACTAGCAGGAAATTTCCTGGACTCTCTGACAAAACCAAAGTCAGTTTTGACAAGAGCAAGTTGAAGTGTCACAAATGCCACAGGCTTGGACACTTTGCAAGAGAGTGTAGATCAACTGGACCTAACTCTTCTGCACCCTTTTGACTTTTCCAAATAACAATTCATAATCAAAAGAGCAACATTCTGCAGGTTCTAGTCATTCATCACACCCTCATTCTCCTGTATATTTTGTTCCTCAGGGTCAAATGCCATATCCTTATCCCTGCTATTATATGCCACAGTCAAATCAATTTCAAGCTCCTATATTACCACAACCTCATGCACTACTAGAACCTCAACCATCTTCATCTCAATCACAACCTCATCACAGCTTCTTCACACCTGGAGTCGTTGACTGGAGTAGCTTACCTGATAACTTGTCTGGTCACACTGACAATACTATGCTGGTGCTAGTCAACATGGTGGTGAACACCCTTTTGGAAATGTTGCTCTCATGGCCCTGGAGTCTACTGAGGGTTCCTGTTCAAATGCATCATCTTCACAGGTAACTCAGGTATCTTCAGAGGCTAAAGCCAAGTTATGTTCTGAATCATGCATAGTTGCCTTTGTCTCTATTAGAGAGGCAAATGTAGCACTAATAAATCAAAAACTTGAGCTTGAGAAAATCATTTTCAAAAGAAAAGCTGAGTATGAGTCTGCTCTTAACAGTAAAAGTGATGAGATTTATAAGCTTAAATGCCAATTAAATGATGAAAAGGCCAAGCTAGAGGTTATTCTGGAAGACCACATGAGTCTCAAAGAAAAACTTGCAGTGACCCAAGTTGAGTGTGAACGCTGGGTCTCATCATGCAAGGGATTTGAAATGCTTCTTAGCAAGCAAACTGCTTCAAATGTGAAGTTTGGCATTGGTTACAACCATACTGCTCCACCAACAGACTTTACTCCTAACTCCATAGTTAAGTCTGAAAGTGAAAGCAATCTCCAAACACATTATCGTGTGAGCCATTCTCCAATGATAATCTAGATTAGAGAATGAAACCAGTGTTAAGATCTCAACAAATAAATTGACTAATGGTCTAACTACTGAGACTCATATGAAGCTGAGTACTTCAGATGTTGTTCCTCAATGTACCTCAAGTACTCAAAGAGACCCAACATCTGAAAAGCATTTCAAATCAGTTGAAATACAAGGACTAACAACTGCTGAGGAATCCATCAAACAGTCTATTAGGACGGATGGAAAACAGTTGAATTACCAGTCTTCAGTTGTTACAAATCCTTTAGTACCTAGTACTGATAGGAGGAAAGTATTGAAGATCACACCTTCAGTAGTTTCCACTTCAGCAGTAAAGATGTCCAAGATGAAGAATAAACCATGTGAAATTTGTGGTAAATTCAATCATCTATCTGATGAATGTTGGTACAAAAAGGGTTTAAAGCTCCAAAGGGATGAGCTCATTAACTAGAAATAAATAAAATGAAAACTGAGTTTGAGACCAAGTTTGTACCACAATCATCTCAACCTGATAAACCCAAGGCCTTACCCAAATCCACTAAGAAGGATGCGGTTTATCAGAAGACAGCTGATATTGTTCCTCATGATAAACATAAGACTAAGTCTGTGAAGTCTAAGAAGGAGGAAATGGTGGGTCACAGGAACTCATCAAAAACAAGCTCTGGAGTGTCAAATGAACTGAAAGCTCGAGCTTCAAATCAGACACAGCTTGTTATGATGGTTCAGCATCTATTGGGGAGAGTTAACCAACTTGAAACCCATGTGATCAAACCACTGGAGAGGAATTCCAGGCCCAAATCCAATTCAGCACCATCTCCATCTTCACCAGCTGTTAATCATAAGAAACCAGCTATGGTTAAATCTGTTGATAAAGTCGGTCCCAAAACCAAAAAGGTTTGGGTCTCCAAAGCTAACTAGTTTCTTATGATTGTGCAGGGTTCTTCAGCATGCCAAAGAAGCATCTGGTATGTGGACAGTGGAGGATCCATGCACATGACTGGGAGCAGCTCTTTTCTTCATGATTACTCTCAGGGAAAGAAGGGATTTGTCTCATTTGGAAATGATGCTAAAGGTTACATCATTGGAAAGGGATTTGTGTTTAATGGAGATATTAGATTTGATGATGTCAACCATGTGGAGAATCTCAAATACAATCTGTTGAGTGTCAATCAGATGTGTGACAAAGGACATGTTGCTCTTTTCACAAGCCAGAACTGTAGGATTCTGTCTTCCAAGGTTCTGAGCCTGATTGACAAAGTACTGGATGATAATACTCTCCTGAAGGCTAACAGGATAGGAAGAGTATATGCCTTTGATCTGTCAAAGAAAATTGAGTTAAGAGGCCATCCATGCTTGTTCTCCAAGGCCTCTCTCCAAGAATCTAACTGTGGCATAGAAGGCTGGGTTATGTTAATCTCAAAAACATGAATGAGCTGATCCACAAGAGTTTAGTGAGAGGTCTTCCAATAAAGGAGTTCAATTGTGATGAAATCTGCACTGCATGCTTAAAAGGGAAACAACATAAAGTTTCATTCCCAACCATAGAAGAATCCAAGTCTAATGCCTGCTTACAACTACTGCACATGGATCTTTTTGGTCCTGTGAAGGTAATGAGTATGGCAAAGAAGAAATACTGTCTGGTAATTATGGATGATTACTCTAGATATGTATGGACTTCTTCTTGCATTCAAAGGATGAGGCTGCTCAGTCCATTATGAACTTTGTGTTACACATTAAGAAGCAGTATTCCCTACCAGTTAAGTGTGTGAGGAGTGACAATGGTACTGAATTCAGAAACCACACTCTTGATGAGTTTTACTTGTCAAAGGTAATCAAGAGGCAGTATAGCATCCCAAGGACTCCAGAGCAAATGGAGTAGTGGAGAGAAAGAACAGGACCCTCATTGAAGCTGCAAGGTCCATGTTGGCTGATTCTGGTCTGCCACTGACCTTTTGGGCTGAAGCTGTCAATACAGCCTGCTATGTACAGAATAGAGCCTTAGTAAATCAGAGGCTGATGAAAACTCCTTATGAAGTTTTACATCATTTAGCCCCTTTGATTTCATTCTTTAGAGCATTTGGGTATCCTGTTACATTTCAACACAAATGATCAACTCAAAAGTTTGATTCTAAGGTGGATGCAGGGTTTTGTTGGGTATTCATCCACTTGCAACGCTTATAGTATTCAACTGTCAGACAAAGATAGTTGAAGAAACCTTGCATGTGAAGTTCAATGAACCCTAAGGATACAATTCCACAAACCCTGTGGAGTTGTTTGATCTGGACATTCTGCAATATGTTCCTTATCAACCACCTGCTGTTGCAGATCATATGATTCCATCATCGTCTGTAGCTAGTCATCCATCTGGTGTTACTGATGATGATGATGATATCAGTAATCACCTTTTCAAGTTTAGTGATCAACTGCCTGATTCAGCTAGACCTGATGTTCCTGTAGCTTCAGTAGCACAATCCACAACAACAATGCTGATGAGATTTCTACAACTTCAACTTCCTTTGAATACCATCTACTGATTGGTTTCAAGGAAATGCTTCCCATCACTATCTGTGCTGTTGAGCTGCTACAAACACTTGCACAGATCTTATTGTGTACCAAGATCTAAAGAATCACCTATGTCTCAAACATTGGTGATATCAATGCTGGCGTTCAACAAGAAGTCAATTGTCTAATTTCTGCTTCTATGCTCTTCATTAGTCAGCAATAGCCAAAGAACTATCACATTGCTTTAAGGGACAATGGATGGGTTGAAGCCATGCAGCTTGAGCTTCTTCAGTTCAAAAACAGCAAGTGTGGGAACTGGTTCCTCTACCTCCAGGTAAGTGTGCAATAGGCACTAAATGGTGTTTAGGAACAAAACTGATGAAAAGGGCTTATTGTTAAGAACAAGGCCAGACTGGTTGTACAGGGGTTTTCACAGAGGAAGGCATTGATTATAATGAAACCTTTGCCCTGTAGCCAGACTGGAAGCAATTCGATTGTTTTTAGCTTATGCTACTTATCACAACCTTAAAGTTTTTCAATGGATGTCAAAAGTGCATTTTTGTATGGGAAAATTAAAGAAGAGGTTATGTATTTCAACCACCAGGTTTTGAGGACAATAAACATCCTAATTGGGTGTATAAGCTTGATAAGGCTCTCTATGGGTTGAAACAAGCTCCTAGAGCCTGGTATGAGACATTATCAAACTTTTTTCTGGAAAACAATTCACTAGAGGCTCCATAGATAAGACTTTATTCATTAAGAAAGTTGGGCAGCATAATCTACTTGTTCAAATTTATGTAGATGATATTATTTTTGCATCCTCTGATCCACAGTTGTTGATGCCTTTACAAAGTTGATGCAACAGAAGTTTGAAATGAGTGCCATGGGAGAATTACAGTTTTTGGGTTTGCAAATCAAACAAAAGGCTGATGGAATTTTCATTCATCAATCAAATACACGAAAGATCTTTTGGAAAAGTTTGATTTACAAACTGTAAGCCCTGTTCTACCCCATGTGCAGCACCACACACTGGATACAGATCAGAAAGGTAAAGTGGTTGATGAAACACTTTACAGATGTATGATTGGGTCCTTGATGTATTAACAGCTTCTAGACCAGATATTATGTTTGCTACATGTGTTTGTGCTAGATTTCAGGCTGCACCTAAGGAGTCTCATTTGATTGCAGTCAAGAGGATCTTTAGATATCTGCAGGCACTCCATCTCTAGGTTATGGTATTCTACTAGACATTCTGGTAATTAGTTGCTTTTTCTGACAGTGACTATGCAGGGTGTAAGTTGACCAGGAAATCCACTTCTGGTGGATGTCAATTCCTAGGCAACTGCTTGATTTCTTGGCAGAGCAAGAAACAGACATCAGTTGCTACATCAACTGCTGAAGCAGAGTACATTGCCGCTGCAAGCTGTACATCTCAGGTACTCTGGCTTCAAAACCAATTATTGGATGATGGCATAACAGAGACTAAGACCCCATTGTTAATGGACAGCTCTTCAGCTCTTTGTATTGTCAAGAATCCTGTCCAGCACTCTAGGACTAAACATATTGAAATCAGACACCATTTTATTAGAGATTGTTTTGAAAAAGGTCTGATTGATCCAAAATTTGTTCCTAGTGTGATGAGCTTGCAGACATTTTCACTAAGCCCTGGATAGCACAACTTTCCAAAACCTAGTGTTAAGGCTTGGTATGCTGCAGCTAGAATAAGTGACAACTACTGATGATCTCAGCTCACAAGTACCGATGATCATTAGTTTATTATTGTCATATTATAAGTACTGAAGTTATTTTCCACCGGAAGTTTTCTTTAAACTACTAGAGCTTAACTTCTTAGTACTCAAGTACTTCATTTGTTAAAACAATTGATGTAGTTACAACAGTGATGTAGCTACAACTACTGTTGTCAGAAATACAAATACGTACTGATGTCCTATGAAACATCTGAAAACAGATGAAAACGTCTGATGAGTATGTGTTGAGGACAGTATGAAACAACTGAAAAGCAATGAATTGACGACAACTACTGATGAGCTTTTTTCTTCAGTAGTTTCCCAACTGATGTTTCCTTCTAACAACTGAAGCAATACCATGTCTTCAGTAGTTTCACAACTACTGATGACTAACACCAAGTCTTCAGTTGTTTACAACAACTGATGGTAAAACAAAGTCTTCAGTAGTTTCACAACTACTGATGACTTCTACCAAGTCCTCAGTTGTTTCACCACCTGAAGTCAAAACTGTCTTCAGTAGTTTTATAACTACTGATGACTAAATCTTCAGTAGTTTTATAACTACTGATGACAAAATCAGAGCTTCAGCTGTTTCAACGTCTGACGGTTAAAACCAAGTCTTTAGTTGTTTTATAACAACTGCTGATCACACCAATACGGTCAGTCATTTCAAACCTCTGAAAGTTAATACCACGTCATCAGTAGTTTCAACAACTGATGACTAACACAAAACCTTCAGTCGTTTTCTAACCCTACCCTTTAAATACCTTATCCCACTTTAGAGTTTTTACTTTCTTCTCTTCTCAAACCTAACGTTTAAAAACTCTGTAACTTCTCTTCATCAATGGCGACCATGCAACTAAAACCTCGACACAACTGTGTCGCACATCTCACAAAATCGCCATACTGGACCAAGTTTCACAACGCCATTGATTTAATGGTTCAGTCACCTTACAAAACGGATTTTCTGTTAAATCCCACCATATATGCCGAATCTCTTAACCAATTCTGGACAAACGTCACTCTTGTCTCTGAGGAGAATGACACAGAGTCTCTTCACTCGTTTGTCCATCATCAAAAAGTGGTCATTACTCCGGACATTCTTCGCCAAACCCTCAATCTGGATGATGCCACTTTCCCAACTGGTTATCCAAAGGGCACAATCGATCAATCATTTGCCCAGCATGGATACCAGGGTAACCTGAGTGCATACCATATTGAAGAAACATTTCCAGGATGCCGAACGTCTCATCTTTCACTGGTAAAATGTCTGCCTTGCCCCCAAGACTTCATCATGGGATCAAATGTCCACAAGGTGGCAACAGGTAATGTACTCCATCCTTGAGCAACAACCTTTAAATTTTTCTGAAATACTATTTTTAGAGCTCAAGGATATGGCCCAAAAACCACTTGCTAACTGTTGGATATTATATCCTCGGTTCATAATGGCCATATTGAAAACCAGCTTCAAGCTGAGGGACTTGTTGGCCTGGGAGTCCCTGCTACGGCTGTATTGCCTGAAGTATACTCCCGGCACAACTCTGACCAATCACTAAAATTGGCTGCCAAGCTGCGCAAACCCACGCAGCTGGAACCCACAGCCACCACCTCCAAATCCAAAGTCCCCACCAAACCCACTAAAAAGAAGACAAAAAAGGCTACTCAGGAAATGAGTCCCCTGAGGACGCCCCTGCAACACAAACGCAGGCTATATCGCTGGTTATAACCCACTAATCTGGGATCTTTCTCATTTGAGGAGATTGCCATTGAAGAGCACCATTCTCCCCAGGTGCATACTGCTTTTACCCCATCTCCCACTGCAACCGCCCCACAAAGTCCTACTCTCATTATTGCAAACGTGCTGACTCAGCTGCATGCCTCTTCTCCTCCCCAACAAACACTAAAGGGGAAAACCACAGCAATTGAGGAAGAGGATCAACATGCTCCTGATAGCCCACAGCACGAGGGTTCACTGTTCTATCTCCTGGTGTGGATATGGAGACCAGAACATCTGGTGAGGCTGCCACCTCTTCTGAATCAGCACATGATCAGACTGAGGCTGGTAACATAGCCAAGACCTCACCAGAGGCAACAGCTGATGAAGGACATTGTCCTGAGGCTGGAAGTCCCCAGTTCCAAGAAAAAGGGGCACATGCTAAAACTGGTCTACACCCAGTGCATGTACATCCTACTACAGCAGGAGGTCAGGTGATTCAGCATCTGCTGATGATGACCTGGCTTCTTTTATGATGTTCTGGCCCAAAACACAATTCTTGAGGAAGAAGTCAGTAGACTACAAAGACTACTTGACCAATTCTCTCAACAAGCAAGTCCATCTGCCACCAACATAAACCCACATGACACCTTCACCTGAAGGTCTCCCACACACTACCACTCAAAACTTCCGAGCCACCAGCTTCTATTTCTGGCACTGCTTCTCAGGGACAGACCCCTCTAAGCAAACAGATGCTATCTTTCAGCAATCCCTACCTCTCATCACCCCAATGATCACAGACATTGTGATCAAAACCATGGATGAGCGGCTTCCCTCAATCATACACCCCTGGTGGAGGAGATTATGAGCACAAGGCTTTCTGCTACTCAACCCTTGCAACCAATGCAACCAAAAAGGGGGAGAGTCAGTCAATGAAAGCAAAGAGGAAGAGCATAGAGGGGAAGAAAGATAAGGAGACTGAAAAGAAGAGGAATTCGTGAAGGAAGCTGACATTGATCAAGTGGTGAAAGTCACAAAGACTTTCATGTCACATATAAGAAGAGGAAGGTTGAAGGAAAAGAAAAAGAACTCAAACTCGATGAGATGATCAAAATGGCAGATGCTACACACAGTAAATCAATGGACTCCATTATTGATCAACTGTATAGACAGGGGTTCGATACTGCACAGCTTGACTCAGAGATTAGGAGACTTGAAGTTGAAGAAATTAACTCAAGATGGCAAGTTATGATGCATTGGAAAGAGAAATACTAGAGATCATGATCAGATTCATTGCAAAATACCTTGGGAGATCATTGATGGAGATAAGTCATCGACCAGGGACAGTATCTTGGCCATAACCACCAAGATCTGTTCGTCTGAAGCATACACTAAGGGATTGGTGATTGAAGCACTAAATGAGGCAGGTGCTGGGAACAGAAAGGAACTAGCAAAACACTCAAAAGCCTCACTCACTACAAGAATGCTAGAACCCTGCAAAACCTCCCACTTCAATATCACCACTACCACAACCCACTAAACCAACTCCTTTACCCTCAAAACCAACAGCCGATGATGCACCCAAGAAGAAAAGAGAAGGGTGTTGAGGCTAGAAGAAGAAGAAGAAGAGGATGATGAGGAAGAAATAGGCTACCTCTTTCTGCAGTCCTAACTTTGCCTAAAGCCAAACCTATGCCCATCACTCCCACCTCACAGATGGAAGCTGTGAGAGTAAAGATAGAAGAAGAACAGCACAAAATCTTCATGATGATGAGATGCTGAAAAGCATAGACAAAACTTATGCTGCTTCTTCCTCAATAATCAGCATGAAGAAAGAAGCTCTGAGATTGTACACCCTTGCTAACACATTTCAATATCAAAAGAAAAGGTAAGAATATGGCCTGATCCTAGGTGGCTCACAGAATTGTGAAGAAAGACATTCCTTCGAGATACAAGGGCCAAGTAAAAAGGATCGTAGATGAAGAGATCACAGTGGTCCTTGTAGTATCACCCTGGGAAATTGTTGAAGATTTCAAGAAGGCCTATGAAACTAAACAGCCACCCCAAAAGATGTTAGAGAACAGAGTGATTAAAAGGGGTTAGTCTACAAGAGGCTTGAGAACTTCAAACAAAATGAGCTCAGTCTGTTACTTGAAGGGACTCACCCAGATGAGTTTGCATATAGACAGATCACAACAGTTGAGCTCAAAAGTGGCAAACAGGCTAAGTACATTTCAGAGCTGTATGGGCGTGAAGGATTGTTTGATGGTGGAGCTGAAAATCTTACCATGGAAGAACAAATTATGTTTCTCAGAGCGTACACCAGAGAATCCTACAGGCTTATACATGGGAAGTAGATTTCATGGATAGGACCACATCCCTGTGTCTAGTTCCCCAAAGTCAGGGCTCCTATCCATACTATGCCAACCAAATTTCAGAAATCTATTCCCAGGCCAGTGCTTAATTGGGTCATCTTCTTAGCTGATCAAGAAGGAAAAAGACCAATCTTACTGCCAATAATAAGTGGGACCTCAATAAAGTTAAGGTTTTGGCTGCATTGGTTCAGGGGGAGTTTGTTGGACCAAAAGAACCAATGAGCCGGATCAGAAAAACCTTAAGTCCCACAGACGTCACAACAACTGCTGAAGTCCACAACAGCTGAAGACAAAGTTTGAAGACAAAGTCTGAAGACAAGTGCTGAAGACAAAGTCTGAAGACACAAGTACTGAAGACACAAGTGCTGAAGACAAAGTCTGAACACAAGTACTGAAGACAAAGTCTGAAGACACAAGTGCTGAAGACAAAGTCTGAACACAAGTACTAAAGACAAAGTCTGAAGACACAAGTGCTGAAGACAAAGTCTGAAGACACAAGTACTGAAGACCAAGTATCAGACGTTGTCACAACAGCTGAAGAGGTCTTCTTCAGTAGTTGTGGCGGTTTTCTTTCAGTAGTTTTATGTTTTTGTTTTCAGTAGTTTTGTAAAACGACTGAAGAACTTGTTCTTCAGTCGTTGTAGTTTCAGTAGTTTCGTATCAGTAGTTTTATGTTTTATACTTAGCACTCTGATATGTTCTCAGTAGTTGTGAACATTTCAGTAGTTTGTTAAGTTTTAGTTATTTTTGTAACAAATCTGCCAGATGTCACTATCCCGTGATATCAGCAGTGATTGCACTCTATATAAGGAGTGTCAACCCTATTGTAATATGTGAATGATTGAGCAGAAACATTTGATATTATTGAAACATTCCTTTTCACAGAAATATATTCTCTCTTTACAACCGTATTTGTTCTTAATGCATACGTATATCAAATTCTTGCTATAATTTGTCTAATTCTTGTTCTATTCGCTGCGTTACACTTTAATCCATCAAACTTGAGATCACTGATCCTGTCAAATGGTTGATGACGATCAAGGTATTCAACACGATGAACAGGTCGCGCTTCTTGTGCCCAAACGATGATCAAACGTTTACGATAATCTAATTCGTTGCACAGGTAGCTCAAATGATCACTAAGATGAAAAGCCCTCTGTTTAATTCGAGTTTTGAAACCCTGTGATAGTGCTCGATAGTTGCGGGTCGCGATGCAAGAGGTCTACGGGATTTGATGATTTTGTTTGTTTCAGGTGCAATGAGTGTTGTATTCGATTATGGATTGATAAATGACCGTTTATGCCGAGTTAATTCAATTATTATTAAAGTTTAATGATTGAACGACAATCGAGTTTAAGTGTTTCGGTTTTGAAATCGATTCGGCTTGTAACCGACGTTTTATCACACTTAAATGTTGTATTCATGTTCGAAACGTGTTCGCGAACGTTTTAGGTTCATAATTCGTTGGTTCCTTCAAGTTTAAACGCGACCGAAGCTCCGCCGGCGTCGGTCGCCGGAAACACGAGGGAGAGGGAAAAATAGTAACTTTTAGTTACTTACACAATTAGTCCCTCAACTTTTGAAGGCTTATTATTTTATGCATTTAAACTTTCTTTAAGTTTATCAATTGACAAAACTACCCCATAACTTTTAAGTTTCAAATCTTTTTAATTTTTATAATTTTAATAAGTGTTATGTTATTATTATTATTATTATTACTAGTATTAGTGTTGTTAGTAACATAATTAATATTGCTCTTATAATTATTTATTATTATTGTTATTATTGTCCTTATTATTACTTATTATTATTATCATGATTATTAGTTGATTAGAAAAAAAATTAAAGGCAACAAAGTATAAGCATAACAAATTCACAAGTTTCATAAATAACAAAATTAGCCCGTACAAGAACTTAACAATGTTAACTTTAATTTAACCCCAAAATTACAAGATGTTACAAACTTGTTCTTTCGAAGCCAACTAACCTTCGGAGACACTACTATGAACCAGTGGACATAAGTATGGTCTCTCTGACACTCCGCTGTAGTCCTCTGAGATACTACATGGCGTTTTTTTAAAAGCCATGTAGTTGACCATACTTTATTCCACTGTTCACCTTTATCAATTAGTACAGTTGCCAACTTTAGTTGGTACAAAAGGTAAATAATGGACATGTCATGAGTACCACATCTTAGATAATACTTTATCTAAGATACCTTAACTTTAGCATTGTAGTATATGCTTTAGTCGTAGGTTTCCAGCTGGTATCAAAATATATCCGGCTGTAAGTAGTAGTATATAGTTTTTCATTGTAACTCATGTAATTGTAAGAGTCTTGTAATACTTTGAGTTGAGAAATAATATATACATATGCCTTGAAAATTATTTCTTTGTGTTCTTTGCTACTTATTATATTATTATCAACTCTTTGAAGAGATTTTGTTTCATCTGATTCGAGCGTAGTATAAGTGAGTTTGAGAAAAATCTAAGTGTTAAGTGATAACCCGATCCTACAATTGGTATCAGAGCTTCTTAGGCTCTTGATTGTGAGATCTTACCATCCTAATCAACCTGTTTTTCACTCCTCCTTACACCACACTCAAATGGCCCTCAACAAATTTGAAATAGAAATGGGGACAATGACTAAAGCACCCATCATCACCCCTGAAAACTTCAGGTCATGGAATAGACGCATGGAAGGCTTCATCAGATATCAAGACGACAAGATGTGGCAATCTATTGTCAATGGCCCATATAAATCTAAGGTGGCAGCACCAGGTGGAAACGGTGCCATGATAGAGAAAGTCGCTGAAGACTACTCTGATGAGGACCGGAAGAAGCTAGACATTGACAGCAATACAATGACTATTCTCATGACTGCAATACCCAACTCCATCATGGTGGGGTTTGAGCATTGCAAGTCAGCCAAAGAACTGTTTGATGCATTTGCTCAGATGTACTCCAGCTCCAGTGACTCCAAGAAGGACTCACTGAAGCAGTAGTTTGAGAATTTCACCTACATTGCTGGAGAGACCCTCAGCCAGCAATACTTCAGGTACATGGACCTCATTTCTTCCCTTCAATCTGTAGGAATTACTCCTAAACTTAGAGACCTCACAAGAAAGTTCATGAGTGCACTACCTAATGAGTCGAAGTTCTATTATGTCTCTATCAAAAGGACATAAAATCTAAACACCCTCACCATGACTGAACTCAATGGCATCCTATCATTCGTTGTAACCGATTACCTTCATTAATACAAACAATCATTTATGAGTATTTCTTGCATTTAATGTTTCTTGATTATTTGATTCCACCTTATAGTCATTGACTCGATCATCATATTCAGTCCTTGTTGATTCACATCAACAAAGAATATCATTCTCAAACCCCAATCATGTATGGACCTTACTTGATAGAACGCATCATCTGAGGTTCAGTGTAAATGACATGATTCAGAAAACGATATGCCCAATCTGGATAATCTTCTTCATTCAAAAGACGTGGAGGCTTTGTGCTTGTATCGATCTCATTGTCGAGATTCAAAGTAGTTGTGATATTCTTCAGATTTGCCATAGTAAATTCTTCAAACAAACTTTGAATTTAGAAAGAAATCAAAGTTCTCACGTGAGTGCTCAAGAACATTTCTTGCGGAAAGTTCAATCACAATAATTATGTGAAATGGTCACGTTTTCGCTCATGTAACAAACTTTGTAACTGTCTTATGCAAAGAATCAGGTTTTCGCACGAAATAAGGGTTTCGCATAAAAAACAAAAGTTTTCGCCTGAATCAAATTCACCAAATCGAAACTTTTCATGTTCAATTTTAGTCCAAATTAATTAGATTTTGATTAACCAATTGTTTAATTAGTGAATTAAATTCAAATTTGAACCTATGTCACACCCCGACCGACGGCGGAATCATCGGGGCGGACGAATGGGAGACGATTGCTCATAGCACATGGAACTAATTAAATTGAAATATTATTAAATATCATTATTCATTAAACATTACAAGACAAAAGATAATAACATAACAATCAAGATACAACCAAATACATAAGTCCTTCAATTAGTCTAAGTCCAAGTCCTATGTGAGCACAAGAAGATCTTCAAGTAAGCAACCTAAAACATGTTAAAAATAAAAGATCAACTTTGAAAGTTGGTGAGATATCCATAGTTTGCAATACATAAGTATATAAAAGATGGAAATTCATGTTGTGAGTTAGAGAACAAAGTAACTAGGGATGTAAGACAAAATGCACAATCAAACCCCGACAAAGTTTTACAAGTCTCAAACGTTTACAAGTATATACGATTAGTTAAGTGTACTTGGATCAACCAAGCAGGCTTGTCTGGCCCATAGATCTATGACTTCGCTAGGCTAGCAATAGTTAATGATTGTATATATATTCGGCATTACATGGTAGCCACAAAGTTCAACTAACCAAAACACACAAGTAAACTGACATAAGTTTACAAGATCAAATGTATACAAGTGCAATGTTTATAAAGTAACATGTTTCACCCCAAAGTGTGAAAATATGAAAAAGGGGTATAGAAATACTCACTTGGAAAACTCACATGCTAAAGTGCACTTAAGATTACGATAAGAAGATAAGATGGTTCCAACAATTTCTTCACAATTCAACCTAACGGTTGATGTCTTAGGATTAGAATAAAAATAAGATTAACGACTAAAGATGAATTAGGGTTTCAATTGGAATTTAGGGTTTTGATAACTAGGTTTAAATAAAAATAATATAACCAAATACATTTTGATTACATAAAGATGGAATAAGTTGATTAATAATTATGTTTTAAAACGATAATGAATCTTTAGTGAGACAAATATCATTTAAATGTTAATAGTAATTGTTTAAGTTATAGTGAGTATAGTTAATCTAAAAATTATTTAAGCTAAATCAAAAATAATTAATTGGATAATTAATTGTCTAATTGATTTGCAAAATAACTCATAAACATTTAAGTTTGATTTATAATGTTTCTTTTTAACTTTTGAGTGATTATTATAACGGTTTCATAAACAAATGAAGAGCAAAGATATTATATGATTTAGAAGTTTTAAAGATTAAATGAAGATTTTAAAATAGTTTTTTTATAAATATTGAAACTTATACATAAATTATAATTTTTTATAAAAAATTAAGTCTAGTTTCTATATTATTTAACTATTTGTTTTAAAATATTGTTAACATTTTTTCAGGAATTAGATTAATAATTTCTAAACTAAATTTAAGTGTATACATGATTTTTAGAATAATATTAATTATTGTGATTTAGTTTAATAAAATAAAAGTAAAAAAAAAACAGATTTGAGGGAGCCCGGGGTCGAACCGGGACCTCTTCTGCGTTGCACAAATCTTTAACCGGCAGGCTAACAGCCCAAATCTGGTTTAACTCTACTAAACAATTTTTATAAACATTAATTAGAAAAAGCCCCAAATTGCAAGAACCCTAGAATCGATTTGATTCCGATTGAACATCAAATTGATATTGCTACCCAGATTAATCATAGGGCTTTTCTTCCATGTAATTTCGAGTAAGATGGTGTATTAAACACACTTGATTGCGACCGGTTGATAAAGTTTAAGCTTTGGGTTTGACTCGACTTGCTCGCGAAGAAGAAAAAGCTTGGAATCAATGATATAGTGAATTATTCTAGCAATTGAAGGTTTAGAAAGTTGAAAGGGGGCGTATGGAAACTTTACCCTCTGTTAAATAGTCCCAATTCATACGTTAAGGTGCCGGTTGAGTTTTGATTTTGATTCGATCAATTTGGTAATGATTAGATGTTTAGTTGATGATTTAACTCGAATTAAACCATGCATTAAGCTTGACAATGATTATCCGAACGTTTCTGTACGTTTAATTTGATTAATCATCAATCTTTGTACGTTGAACGGTTATAAACCGATCGAGATGCATTTTTTGGTTTGAGACTCTCCAATATCGAGCTTTAATGTTACATTAAATCGTGGGTTCGAATCCAAGAGGTCCCCTCGAGTCGACTACTACTTTCAGATGAAAAAGTTGATTGGTTTTGGGGGTGTATGGCGGCCACCGGAGCTTGGCCGGAGGGGGGCCGGCTCCCGGTGCCGGAAATACGGGAGTGAAGAGGGAAGGGGTTTGGTTTTTGGATATTTACACAAATGGTCCCTCATGTTTACCATGTTTATTATTTGATGCAAAAGCTTTTAAATTAAGTTTTAAGAATTACACATTCAACCCTAGACTTTACAAAACTCATTTGAATAATAAACCAAATTAATTATTATTAAAGTTTATAATATTTATAAAACTTGTAAGCTTTATAATTTGATTGTTTATTTTTAATAATTAAAATTTATATTTACTCATAAATCTTTATTTATTTTATAACTTTATGAGTAATAATTGTTTATAAACCATAAATTATTACCAGTTATTTAATAATTAACAATGAATAACTCACAATATAAAATGTCAAATTAATGTATTTGACTCATTACAATTATTATAATAATTTTATAATAGAATTTAAAATTTTGGTTTTAACTTGGAAAAATGGTGGATGTTATAGTCTCCCCTACTTTAAGAAATTTCGTCCCGAAATTAATCACGAGGGGTCTAATTTCAAGGACATGAGGAGGCTTGGACCCAATTTCACGTTTTCACGTGAACTCTTGGAAGCGTTTAAATTCAACAAGAATAATATGACGTTTTGATATGCTTAAGTTTATTAAGTTTCATAATTTTTCATGTGTTACTTGACAAAGCGTGTAAGGTCTTAAATTTAGAATTTTTAGTTGATAACTTTTGTATTTTAGACGATTCAAGACGGTTAGGAAGGTTTTGTCATGAATGAAACACCAAACATTAGTGCGATACGAGGCTCGGAGATAAGTTCAGGATGCTTTTGATGGGTTAAGAATTTCATAGGAGCTTCTCAAGCAAATAACTTTAACGGGGTTCTTAGATGATCGATTCTTACTTGCTTATGTCATTGAGGTTTCAAAGGTTCATTAGTGTAACGTTGATATGAGAATCATGTTTGTTAAGATTAAAGATTCAATTTAGAATGAGAGCATCATTGTAATGGGTTTTCAGGTTAAGTACAGTTTTGAGGGGAAAGTGTTCGGAAAGATTATTAGGGGTCGTTAAGAGATTTGGGATAATGAGTTTAAGATTCAAGGGAACAAAATCAATGAAGAAACGATTTAAAATAACAAGATGTTTCGAGTGTAACATTCGGTTTACAAACCAAAATATTACGTTGACTTATCAAGTATTAGGTCAACTACAACTTTAATAAAGACATGCGTACCTATAGGTTCAACCCCTACATACACACACACGCGCACACACACTTAACATACACACATTCATCAAACACACTTAACATACATACATTCATCACACACATCCTAAAACATACAACTTACCCACATCTATATTTATATTCAAAACCTACACACTCATATCTATACACACACGAATAAAATTTTAGACATATAAAACCGAAACCTGAACCGATGAACACCCATATATCTAGGTTAGAGTTCATATTGTTCACATGAATATATATGTACCTGGTATTCAGTTATGATTATTCATCCGTCATTCAAAACCATCAACCTACTAACTTAAACAAGATTAACAAACCCGCATAAACTACAAAATGTCATGACATTAGTAGATGTTAACACCAAAACTTGTTGGCTCAATTGTTCTCAGCTCTAAGACTATTAAGCATAAAAGAGAGTGCAGGATCAGTGTTTGTCACTTAAACACAAAGGTTTTCTCTCAAACTCACCTAGAATCACACTCGGGTAAGAATCAATAAGAGTTGATCACAATATGAAAAGTAACTAAGAACACAAAAAGATAATTTCAAATACTTTTATATATTGATTCTCAACTCAAGATACAAAGACTCTTACAAGCAGATGATAATCTTGCTACTATGAGTTACAAGGAGAACCTATATATAATACTATCTATAGCCGGATATACTTTGATACCAGCTGGGATCCTTTAGCTAAAGCCTATGCTACAAGACTATAGTTAAGGTATCTTGGATAAAGTCTTATATGAGATTTGGTAGTCAGGACATGTCCCTGACTTACCTTTTGTCACCAACTAAAGTTGGCAACTATACTATCATGAAAAGGTAAACAGTGGAATAAAGTATGGTAAACAACGTGGTTCTTTAGGAAGAAGCCATGCTGTATCAGAAGTCTGTAGCGGAGTGTCAGAGACCATACTTGTGTCCACTGGTTATAGCAGTGTCTTCCGAAGGCTTAAATGGCTTCGGAAGAGTAAGTACTTCCGAAGCCACTTTATACTTCGGAAGAGGCTGCTTCTTCCAAGGCCTGGAGACTTCTTCTTTTCATCATACTTCGAAAGCGGTCTTTACTTTATTCTTCTAAGTCTTGAACTTCGGAAGTATGCATCTGTCTTCGAAAGTAGAATTCTGTCTTCGGAAGTTGAACTTTCCCTTTGTCTTCGGAAGAACTCTACAACCTTCGGAAGTTCCATGATAAGCTTCGGAAGCCTTTGCATGCAGCACCAAAATAACTTAAGTGATCTAGTTTTGGTTGCATTAGCCTTCTTCTTGATCCAACAAACTCCCCCTAGGCTGATGCTAACAAAACTTCACTTATCTCGACTTCTCAAAACTTTCAGCACCAACAAGAGCAGATATTTGTCTGTCTCCTTGTTCTTCCCTGATGTGGTGCTGAGAAGCTTGTACAGATCCTTGGTAGACAGGAAATCCAGTCTGTCACCTTGGATAATATGTAACCATTATTTTTGCCCTCTGAAAAGAGTTTGTTGATGGGAACTGTAATCATATTCCCATCAAACTATAGGTTCCAATTCAGGACCTTCCAACATCTGTAGAAAGGCAGCACCTTTGGTGGGAGATCTTTCCTTGTCTTCCTGTCTTCTCAACTTCAACTCTTCTTCAATCTTTGCTTTTGCAGTTAGCTCAGCTAAATGAAGACTGCTGAGATGATTTTTGACGAGTGCAACAGTTTCAAAGTTGGAGGGGTTGGAGAAAGGCTTCTCTACTAACTTAGCAATGTCGAATCTGCTGGAGTGTAACAGAGAGGTTGCATTGAGTCTGTTGACTTCACCATTCTCTCTTTCCACAACAAAGTTGTGAGAAGGTTCATCGAACCTCCACTGGATTATCTTCCTTCTAGGCACAAGAGACTGACTAGGAATCTTGTCTTTTTTCTTGTATCCAGCAGAGTCACTAGTTTCCTTCTGAGCTTTTTTTCTTCCTCATTTAAAGAGTCTGAATTGAGGCCCAAAAGTCTTGCAGCCTGGTCCAAAGTTCCTCTAGGCAAATCAAGGAATATGTCTCTTGTGAGGGAACTTGAAGATCCGTCTACATAGGTAATGTGAACGGAGTCTTCTACACAGGAGACTTCGCTCAAAGTAGTGCAATTAGTGAGCTTCATCTTGATTGTCTTAAACTCCTCAAGGGAGAGATGTTGAGAAGGCTGAAGGGATGGTTTGGATGGTAATTGGGTAAGTTTAGGTTCAGAGGTTCTGGTTAGTGTTTTGGGTTGGATAATGGGAAGTTTGGGTGGTTGAGGTGAGGGAGTAGTAGTAGGTAGTGATACGGGTTCAGGGGTGAAAGGTTCAGGTTTAATGGTGAATGGTGAGGGTGAAGGTTCAGGTTGTGGTTGGGTAGAAGCAGTGAAGGTCATCCCTTTTACCCTTCTATATATCTCTTTCCTTTTCCCCATCCGGATGTCAGCCTTAATTTCACTGACAATCCGTTGGAGGGTCCTTTCAGACATAGGACCCACCTGCATACCACAGAAGCCGTGAGCCCGAAGATAGTCCTTCATCCAAGCTTTCTCAGTAAGCTTCTTGGAGGCTGTGACCCTAGCCTCTTCTTCTTTCTTCTTCTTCTCTCTGGCCTTTTCTTTTGCAGCCTTCTTCCTTTCTTTCTCCATTTGATCCTGCTCTTTGTTGTAGAGCCAGAGGATCGTATCATCGTTGTGTGGAGAGATTTCTTGAAGATCAAAGCCTCTAGAGAGTAGGAAGTTTATCCTGTCTCTCCTCAGCTGCAATTCAGCCTCCTTCTGTTTCTTTTCCTTTACCTCTAAGGCCAACCTGGCTTCTTCTTCAAGTCTCAGCCTGGTTGCCTTCTCCAGATCCACCAACTCCTCTAATGGTAGAATGAGTGTTTCTTCATTGGCAACTCCCATTTCAATGAGCTAGTCAATGATGTGCTCTCTTCTTTTATTGATGACAACCTCCTGATTGGGAGCAGCTGCTTTTGTGTTGGCAGCTAGCAACTTTTCAGTCTGAAGTCTTCCTTTCTTCTTAAGTTTCTCAATCCTCTCCTCTTCCTGAAGCTCTTCCACAGTCATCTTTCTTTTTCCTTTATCCTTTGAAGATCCTAACTGTGGTGGTTCTTGGAGAGAGGTTTCTGATTGTGAGAGAGTTAGAGATGGTGTCTGAGATAGAGGTGCAATAGGAGAGTCCTCACTGCTCAATTCAGATGCCATTTCCAGGATAGCATCTGTGATGATCAGTTCCTTGGACATTTTGAACAGTCCTTCCGCAGCTTCCATTTCAGCTTCGGAAGATTCAGCTTGTTCTTTCGAGGCTTTAACTTCAGCTTTGGAAGTAAAGGAGATGCAGATTCTATCCCAACTGTTTCAGTTGCTTGGTCATCAGTTCCCATTTCCCCTTCGAATTGAATCTTAGGTTCCATGAGGACCTTAGGTTGACCAACTTCTTCCACAGTGGTAGATGGTGCAGTCAGCCTTTGAAGTTCTTCTGCTCCAAAGTAGATCATTGCAGCATCATGGCTTGGCTGCTCAAAGGAAGATCTTAACAGAAACTTTGTGAAGAGTCTGTAGAGATTATTGAGCATCCTTGGATCAATTTGAAGAGTGACTTGAGATGTTTCAGGCACAGATATGATGGGAGAGGAAGATGTTGAAGTGGAAGGCCGGCTCTGTGGTTCCTTGTGTGTTTGTCTTTGAACATTCTCCCCCTTTGGGTAGCATCATCTTGAGAGCTAGATGAGCTGGAGAAGGAAGTCAGGGAGACCTGAATAGGTACATGCCTACAGACCTCTCTGTCTGCAAATATATTTCATTCAATATTCAATGAAGAACAAAGACGGTTATAGAGAGAGAATTTCTGCAAATATATTTCATTCAATATTCACTTTCGTGGTAATAGAATGTCACAATTACAATTAGGTCGAGACCTCTAATATAAGAGATGTGACGTCTGCTGATGTCACTTGATAGTGACATCTAACAGATTTATTACAACTGAAACACAACTACTGAAGATGTCAAAACAACTGACATCTCCTTACAAAAATGCTAAGTGTTATCAGTTGTTATAACTACTGAAAAACATAAAACTACTGAAACTACAACGACTGAAGAACAAGCTCTTAGTCGTTTTACAAACTACTGAAAGTAAAAATATAAAACTACTGATATCACAACTACTGAAGAAGTACTCTTCAGCAGTTGTGACAAACTACTGAAACTTCAGTATTTGATCTTCAGACTTGAACTTCAGACGTTTCATCAGCTGATGACTTCAGTAGATATCATCAGCTGATGTCTTCAGTCTTTGTCTTCAGACTTTGTACATCAGTTGTTGATCTTCAGCACTTGTAAACTCTTCAGCTGTTGTACTTCAGTACTTGAACTTCAGCTTCAGCACTTGTGTTCTTCAGCTGTTGTACTTCAGCACTTTAGTTCTTCAGCTGTTGAAGTCTTCAGCACTTGAGTTCTTCAGCTGTTGAAGTCTTCAGCACTTGTCAACTGCTGATGAAGCTTTCAGCAGTTGTTGTGATACCATGTGGGACTTAGAGGTTTTCTGATCTTGGCTCATTGGTTCTTTTGGTCCAACACAGACCTCTCTGTCTGTTTCTCAGCTAGTTGAGCCTTGAGATTGTCAATCTCAAGTTGTTGAGTGGCAGATCTTGCTGAGTGGGACCCCATATTTCCACTCTAGTCTTTTTGGATTGAACAAGAGGGGCTTGTTCAATCAGAGTAGATTGAACAAGGGTTCGTTTGGGGCGTCTCTGATAAGTGATGGTGATGGGTGGAGAAGGTAGTGTTGGCGTTGTGGGGGTAGTTGCTGGTGTGGGTTCATCACCTGTGGGGTAAACAGGGATGTCACCAGGAGCCGTTGGCTCAGTCATACCTGGAAGAAGTGCAGTATCTCTTCCTGTGAAGTTGGTGGACACTCTCTTCAAAGTCTTGAAGATGGTCGGCCTCATTTGAGGAGCAATTAGAGCAGCTGCACACACAAGCTTGCTCTGCTCCAGTTCACAGTTGATTATGTGTTGGAGAAACCTGGGATACATGAAGAATGTGTCCTTCTGAAGATTTCCCATGAGGTTAGTCAGCACAAATCTTGAATAGTTGAAGCGGAGGCGTTTCACCAACCTATGAACAAGGCACCCAAGTTCATATAAGATTTGATCCCATCCCCCAGATTTATTCGACAAGCAGTGAAGGACCACATGTAGCAGGAACTTCCATTTGTATGAGAAGTTAAATTTGAAGACAGTTGACCTGCTAACGTCTCCACCATATCCCATTTGGAGATAAGAATTGTCCAAATCTGCTTTGGGGAAGTCCGTTGGAGCGCCCTCATCATGAAGCTCTAGATGCTGCCTGATGATCTGTTCAGAAATGACTAACTCTTGGCCACAGATGCTCGATCGAATGATATGAACCCCATTTAGGGTTTCAATCTGACCATTTGCCCAAAATTCAGACATATGGTTTGAGTAAATTGTGGGGTTTACAGTCAGAGCGGTGTAGTAAGAAGATTGGGTTAGAAAGGAGATGATATCTGAGAAGTAAACATCTCTTGATGAATCAAGAAGTGCGACTTGGTTGTGCTGAGGGTTGAAGGCCATTTGGAAAGGTGAATGGGGATGATTTGAGCTGGGTAAAGTTGAGTAGGAGAAATTTCTAGGGCTGTAAAATTTGCAAGTAAGAGAGTGAAATGAATAGTCGAGATTATTTAAAAGATTGTGCAATGGCGGTAATGGGGTTAGGATAAGGTGATGTGGTTAGGATAAGGTGATGTGATGGTTTAGTGGATGAAATGACAGTGGCGGTAAGGTTAAACATCAGTTAAATAATCCGACATCATTAACAAAATCTTTGCTTTTTACAGTGTGGGGCCCAAGAAATTTACGTTACACAGTGAAATCTCTCTTCATAGTGTAAAACATTTCCGAAGGTAACTTGTCTTCCGAAGGCAATTCTTACTCCGAAGCCAAAACTTTGCTTTCGAAGGTTAGAGTTGCTTCCGAATAGAGAGTTTGTAAGTTTCGGAAGTAGATCTGATATACAATCAATCCTTCTTCCGAGACCAAAAATTCTTCCGAAAAGAAAGTTATCCTTTGAGAAATTTTGTTTTGGAAGATATGAGAATGTATTCCGAAGGTTAATTTCTCTTTGGAAGGAATTTACACTTAGAAAATTTCAGAGAGAATTTCTTATAACAGGGCTTAAATTGTATTGACACAAGACTTACATATTAAAAAGGTTTTCAAAAGAGATCAGATTAATAAATGTTTATCATAGATACTTAAACCTTTGTTAATCAAAAGCTTTGGTAAACAGATCAGCATATTATTCATTTGAATCAACTTTGATTACCTGATTAGATTTTTCTCATGAATATCTCTAATGAAATGATACCTAATGTCGATATGCTTAGTCTTTGAGTGCTTCACCGGATTTTCAGTAATGGAGATAGCACTGTTGTTGTCAATATGGATAGGAGTACTCATAAAGTTGAATCCATAGTCCAACATCTGATTTTGAATCCATAGCAGTTGAGCATAGCAGCTAGCAGCAGCAATGTATTCACTTCAGCAGTTGATATAGAGACACAGGATTGTTTCTTGCATTGCTATGAGATGATCCTTCCACCAAAAAATTGACATCCTCCTGATGTTGATTTCTTGTTAATATTCAGCCTCCATAGTCACTGTTAGAGTATCCATAAAGATTGAAATCCTTGTTTCTGGGATACCAAGACCTAGTTTAGGTGCTCCTTTAAGGTATCTGAGGATTCTCTTAACAGCAGCCAGGTGAGACACCTTAGAAGTAGCCTGATATCTTGCACAAATGCAAGTAGCAAACATGATATCAGGTCTACTGGCTGTAAGATACATCAGAGAACCAATAATTGCCCTATACTGATGTTGATCAATATCCTCCCCCTCGAGACCAGGACAAAATTATGGTCTCTAGGTATGGGTGTCTTGGCAGGCTTGCAATCCTTCATTTCAAATCTTTCTAAGATGTCAGCGACATATTTAGATTGATTAATGAAGAACCCTTCCTTCAGTTGCTTTACCTGAATTCCAAGGAAAAAGTCTATTTTTCCTATGGAGCTCATTTCAAACTTCTTCATAATGCTCTCAAAGTCCTTGCACGTTTGGTCATTTGAGGAACCAAATATAATGTCATCAACATAGACTTGTACGAGCAAAATGTCCTTTCCAGAATTTCTGATGAAGAGAGTCTTGTCAATGGTACCTCTAGTATAGCCATTCTTCAGAAGAAACTGAGACAGAGTCTCATACCACAGCCTAGGTGCTTGGTGCAACCCATATAGAGCTTTATCCAATTTGCACACATAGTTGGGGTGCTATGGATCTTCAAATCCTAAAGGTTGGCATACATAGACTTTCCTATCTATATCCCCATATAGAAAAGCACACTTGACATCAAGTTGGTATACTGTGAAGTCCTTGAATGCAGCATAAGCAAGGAAGATCCTAACTGCCTCAAGTCTTGCAACTGGTGCAAAGACATCAGTATAATCGATTCCTTCCTCTTAATGTATCCTTGAACTACAAGTCTTGCCTTATTCTTGATGACCAAGCCTCTATCATCTCTCTTGTTTCTGAAAACCCATTTGGTGCCTATAGGTACTTGACCAGATGGTAGCGGACATAGGTTCCATACCTTCTATCTCTTGAATTGAAGCAACTCCTCTTGCATCGATTCAATCCAGCTACTATCTTTCAAGGCATCTTCTACCTTCTTGGGTTCCATCTGAGATAGAAAGCATGAGTACAAACAGACATTCCCTTGATAAGTCTGTCCTCTTGTTCTCACGCCCTCAGAGACATTCCCTATGATGTTCTCAGGTGGATGAGTGTTGTGAATCCTAAGACGAGGAATCACTTCCAGTTGCAGAGATAGATCCAGGTTAGACTTATTCTGCTCAGGAACTAGAACACTCTGTCCAGCTGTTGTTTCAAAGTCATTCAATGAGGACTGATTGAATGAATGAGAAACATCATCAATAGTTGGTTGTGAAGTAGTATTAACATTTTCCTATTCCTTCAAAATACTACCTCCTTCTTCCTGGTGTTGTAATGGATCACCCCATGAGTTTTGAGGCTCAGTAGGTGACTCACTTGTTGAAGCTTCACTATTCCTTGATATAGTTAAACTATCGGATCTGTGAATAGTGGAAGCTTGATGTATTGCAGCACTTGGAGAATTTGGTCTAGGCCTGGGAAGCTCAAACAGTTGATCATTAGCAGCAGCATCAGCATCATTTTGAGCACCTATTCCAGCTGAAACATTCTCATAAGAGGGTTTAGAATAGTTTGAAAACAATTCTAAATCAAAAATGTGATCAGGTCCATTCCCCCTAACACAAGGAGTGTGCTCATTAACAACTATATTGGATGACTCCTCAAATTGTTGATTCTTAATATTGTATACTCTGTAAGCTTTGGAGCTAGAAGAGTATCCAACAAAGATAGCATCATCTGACTTTTCAGCAAATTTTGCTAAATTGTCCTTTGTGTTAAGTATAGTACACCTGCTGCCATAGGACCTTAGAAAGCCAATGAACGTTGGCCTCTTGTTCCATAGCTCATAAGGGGTTTTTCCATGGGGCTTAACTACAAGAACTTTGTTCTGCACATAGCATGCAGTGCTGACTGTCTCTGCCCAGAATGTTAGAGGTAGCTTTGAATCAGCTAACATAGTTCGAGCAGCCTCAATAAGTGTCATATTCCTCCTCTCAGCAACATCGTTTTGTTGAGGAGTTCTGGGAGCACTATATTATCTGGCAATCCCTTTTGAGTTACAGAATGAGTCAAGAATGAAGTTCTTAAACTCAGTCCCTTGATCACATCTAATTATTTTAACCTTGTGATCAATTTGATTTTCTATTTTAAGAATAAAAGATTTTAATGTTTTAGTAGTTTCATCTTTAGTTCTTAAAAAGAATACCCATGTGAATCTTGTAAAATCATCACTATCACAAGGCAATATGATTTCCTTCCAATGCTCATTATACTTGTGGGACCAAAAAAATCCATATGCAATAAGTGCAATGGAGTAGTGATAGAGTTACACATTTGGATTTATGAGACGTCTTGTGTTGTTTCCCTTTCAGGCATGCAACACAGTTGTCTTTGCAGAAAAAACTCCTTTTTAGGCAAACCATGTACCAAGTTATTTTTAGCCAATTTATTCATTGTTTTAAAATTTACATGACACATATGTTTATGCCACAGTGTTGACTCATCACTATCAGCTTTGGAAAGAAAGCATGATACTTCACCCATTGGGGAAGCATTGTTCATATCAAGCTTGTACATATCCCCTTTCCTGGGAGATCTAAGAAGCACTAGTTCCGGAGGAATTGTCATCCCTGGTTTGAGGATAATGCACACATGTTCTGTGAAAAGCATTTGGTGCTTTTGATCACAGAATTGAGAAACACTTAACAAGTTGTGTTCAAGCTGCTTGACAAAGTTAACTTTGTCAACAGTTAACATACCATTGGATATACTCCCTCTGCCAGAAATATATCCTCCGGCCTCACCTCCAAACTGGACAGGACCTCCATCATAATGTTGAAATTGTTGAAGGAGAGATCTGTTCCCTGTCATGTGCTTGGAGCATCCACTATCTACAATCCATACATTGTTGTTCTTGTCAAATGGATGTTCCTGCACACAAGATGAGATTTCAGTTTTGTTTGGAAACCCAAGCTCTATTGGTCTTGGGTTCTTCCAAAGATAATGACATGAGTGAACCAAATGATATGCATGGGGGTTCAACAGAGGTCTTTGAAGAAGAGGTTTGGGCTGCAACATCTTCCTTGATCTTCCAGTCCACCCTTTGGCTGATCTTGGAGGATGAGCTTGTTGAAGCTTTTGCAGCATGGTCTTCTTCCGAAGCTTCTTTCTTTTCGTAAGAAGTCCTCACCACCTTTTCTTCCGAAGCAGTCTTCTTCTGGGATGGTTTCAAGGGAGCTTTCTTGTTCTTCCGAACCTTAGTAGCTTTTGCTTCCGAAGCCATTTTCCCTTCGGAAGAAGGAGTTTCTTCCGAAAGCAACTTGGCTTTGGAAACCAGCTTTCCCTTCTTCAACTCTAGAACGTATGGAAGGGTCCAAATGTGAAACCTTCCCTAACTCCTTATTTTCTAACATTATTTGCATAATGTGTGCTTGCAGGATTGTAATAACAATCTTTTGCAATGTGATTTTGCAGGCCACATATGATGCATGCAATGTTAGTCTTTTGGGAAAGTGAGGGTTGCTGTTTCTTGGTTTTCTTTTCTTTGTTAGCAACTTTTCCCTTTAACTTCTGATCGTTTGGTAGCACAGGAATGCTGGTATTGCATTCATTTCCTGAATCAGAAGTACCTAACACTTGGAATCCAGCTGAGACAAAGACACCCTTCTGTTTGGGGTCAATTTTCAGTTTGGATTCAACCACTTTCTTAGCATTTCTCCTAGCAGCTTTAGCTCTACTTCTTCTGGCTTTAGTGGTTAGGATTTGATCATCACAGGAGGCGATGGGTATATCTACCTGTTCCTTCCCTGTGGTGGCCACTATTGGTGCCTCATCCTTTAACTCTGGAAAGAAAGGGTCAACAGTTGGAACCTCTTGCTCTTCAGTATCACATCTAGGCTGTTTGATAGACTCATAGGAATGTGGTGGATCAATTTCATTGGTTCCCAACCCTTCTTTGTTCCGATAACAAAGTTTGGAATGGGAGGATGATGCAAGAATAGCTTGGAAGTTTTGCTCAGAGATGGCATGCTTCCTGGCCTGAGCCTCAGCAGTGACAAGCTGGGCTTGAGCCTTAGAAAATTTGGATATCAGATCCTTGATTTGAGTCTTGTAGTTGGTGTGTTCGTGTTTCAAAAGAGATACAATTTTCTCTAACTCATCAATTTTCTTTTGATAGTCAGATTCAGCTCTTTTAAAATCAGATTTTAGAATATTTAAAGACTCAATGTCAGATCTGATTTCCATATTGTAATCCTGATAGAGTTTAACTTTAGCTATACAGGCTAGAGTGTAGAGATGTTCATATACCTGGGCATCATCTGTTCCGGCCATGAGAGCTTGAGCAGGAGTCACATCCTGTACCATGAAACTCCAGTCAACTTCTTGAGCCACTACGGTTGTTTCAGTTGACTTCTCAGTGGGCTTTGAGGTTGAGGGATGTGTGGAGGCCTGTGGGGTTCCCAGATTGGTCTTAGGAGCCTTGCATTCCTTTGCAAAATGACCCAGTTGGTTACAGTTGTAACACTTTGCCCTGGTCTTGTCGAACCCGAACTTGCTGGTAGTTGGGTTTTGAGGGAAATGCATTCCAGTTCGCTCAAAGAACTTCTTTGCTCTGTAAGTTAGGAGAGCCATCTGCTGGATAATGTCCACGTATTCTACGTCATCTGCGCTAAAACACTCAAGATCATCAAAGCAGTATTGAAAATCTCCTGAGTGTCCACCTCCTGAAACAAAGGCACAACTTTCCTGGAAGGGATTGTGTTGAGCCTGTTAAGACCTTGGAGTCTCAGGATAAGTGATGTAGGGACCAGAAGAGTAGGATGGCTGCTGATAAGTCAGGAAATGCTAAGGTTGAGGGGTTAATGAGCCTTCAACAACCATTAAAGCGTTGCTAGCAGGAAGACTCATGGGTCTGCTTGTTTGGTGGCCCTTCTTACTTTCCATCTCTAGACGATATCCATCAAGGATGCCATAGAGGTCAGTCGTGGAAAGAGTGTTCAAGTTTTCTATTCTCTTGATAGAGACACAGTAGAATGTCCACTCATTTGGAAGAGCACTCATGAACTTTCTGGTGAGATCTCTAAGTTCAGGAGTGATCTTCACACACTGAAGGGAAGAAATAAGATCCATGTACCTGAAGTACTACTGGCTGAGGGTCTCTCCAGCAATATGAGTGAAGTTCTCGAACTGCTGCTTCAGTGAGTCCTTCTTTGAGTCGTTGGAGCAAGAATACATCTGAGCAAGTGCATCAAACAATTCTTTGGCAGTCTTGCAATGTTCGAACCCCACCATCATAGAGTTCGACATTGCAGTCATGAGAATAGTCATAGCATTGCTATCGATGTCTATCTTCTTTCTGTCTTCATCAGAATAGTCCTCGACAGCCTTTTCTATCATGGCACCGTTTCCACCAGGTGAAGCCACCTTTGGCTTGTACGGTCCATTGACAATAGAGTTTCACATTTTGCTGTCTTGGTATCTAATGAAGCCTCCATTCTTCTACTCCAAGACCTGAAGTTTTCAGGGGTGATGATGGGTGCTTTGATCATCGTCCCCATCTCTACTTTAGATTTGTTAAGGGCCATTGAGTGAGTGGGTGGTAGGGAGGAGCAAAAACAGGTTGATTTGGATGGTTAGATCACGCAATCAAGAGCCTGATCTGATACCAATTGCAGGATCGGTGTTTGTCACTTAAACACAAAGGTTTTCTCTCAAACTCACCTAGAATCACACTCGGGTAAGAATCAATAAGAGTTGATCACAATATGAAAAGTAACTAAGAACACAAAAAGATAATTTCAAGATACTTTTATATATTGATTCTCAACTCAAGATACAAAGACTCTTACAAGCAGATGATAATCTTGCTACTATGAGTTACAAGGAGAACCTATATATATACTATCTACAGCGGATATACTTTGATACCAGCTAGGATCCTTTAGCTAAAGCCTATGCTACAAGACTATAGTTAAGGTTGTCACACCCCCGCTAAGAGCGGAAACACGGGGGCGTAACGAGACGGGAATCGTCATAACACATGGTAAGCGATAGAGATGCAATAATGATAATGATGACATGCGTGTCATGACAACACCCGACAACAAGGGGACTTGTGTCGTGTTTAGTCAGTAATCACGTCCACATAGTCATAAGAATAAACATGATATAAGATAAACATAGATAATAACATTGTATGCAATTCCCACAACCCGGGAACAAGTTACAAAGTATAATGTTGTTTGAAACAGTTACAACAATTGTTTTCAAAAAGATAAGTTTGGCCCGAAAAATGCATCCTAGGGTCTCCACTAGGCAGCACACCTAGAATCTCAGCTAGCATGATCACCTGAAAAAATATGCTCAAAATGGTCAACAAAATTGTTGGTGAGCTCGCAGGTTTAAGTAATAAAAGTGTAAGTGATGCTGTATAAAGTAAATGATATGGAATACCGTGAATACAGTTATATACACAAGTAAAATCTGTTAGGACCTGGTATTCGACGAAAATACCTAGAGATCACGTGTATACCGGATCAAATAGTGCGGAATCCTATTTGATTGGCGATCCAATCAGTGAGAACACACGAAGAATCAATCAAGGATTGAAACTAACGTTAGAAATCGATAAGGAATCGATCTAATGTGTTCTATGAACTTGGAGAACGATTTGGAAGGTTTCTGGACGGCTAGGGTTCGTATGGAATTGAACTTGAACGAATCTCCCTGTTTTTCACGAATTGAGTTGTATTTATAGGTTGGCACTCTTCAATCGTGCGACTGAACCATTAGTTTGGTTCAGTCGTGCGATTGAACCATGCGGTTGGTTCATTCGTGCGACTGAGTGTTCAGTCGTGCGATTGAGCCAATCTTATGTTACAGTCGTACGACTGATCCAGTCTCCTGGTTCAGTCGTGCGACTGAGTCAATCGTATGAGGTTCTTCATGCTTATGGTTCATTCGCATGAGCCATTCGCATGAGAACTTCATTAAGTTAAGTTTGAATGTTTTAGTTAATTAATATAATATATGTAATCATTCAAGTAATCATACACTCAATCAATTCATTTACGACTCATTAATGAACTATTAAACGTTATAACCAACAGACTATCAAATCAGTTCATTAATCATACCAAACAATCTATTACATCACATATCACGATCTAGGGACATACATGTATCAACAAACTCCCCCTTGGACCTAGATCTCTCTAATGTCTTGTTTTCTTCATTACCTTCTCATATTTCTTGTACTTGTCCTCTTGTGTGACTCCCGCGTGAATATCAAACGCAAAGCAAAGTCGTATAACATTTTGGAACTGGAGGGCTTGTACAATGTCTTGTGTGTCATAGAACAGTGGCCACTTGTATAATGTATAGACATCATTAGCAGACAAGTTGGTTAGCCACATTGGGTCGAATACCCTGACAGTATCCATTTGATCCCCTTTGTTTAGAACTATGACAGCTTCAGCAGTTCTCCAATCATAGTACCACCATTTGAAGTGTGGAGTGAAGTCCTGTGGCATTTCCCTGAGAGGGATTCTCGACATAGTGCGAGGAGGACTCCACTTCAACACAATCTTAGGTTTTCCAGTAATGGCATCCATCTCAGACCTTCTAATATACCTTGTAGGTTGTTGAGGTCTAAAGTTAATCCATCTGGTGTGGTACTCTTTCTTGAGGGCAGCCTCAAACCAGCCTGACATTTTTCTAGTGTCAGCATACAACAGCTTCAACTTGGCCAGCTGGTTGAGCTCAAATCCAGGTAGTGTCTTTAGATCATGTGGAAATCTAAAGTACTCTATGCCCTTTTCCCTCTTAACGGCATACACGTTAAGATCATCAAAATATGCCCATGCTATAATCCTGCCTGACACCGTAAGATGTTTCTTGACGCTGTAGAACTTGGTGTAGGCATCCCTCTTCGGTGCATCACGTTGGGCTCTGACTTCTTTAAAACATTCAGCCCATTCAGCCTTTCGAATGTATACATCTTCGTTTGAGGCTTGGGCTGTTCCTTCGATCTTTCCTGCTTCCTGCTCCATCTTGTCTAGTACCTCAACATATCACTGACTAGGGACTCACCCAGATTGGGGACCACATTACCCGCGTTGTCAGCGTATTGAGGGTACTCTTCAGCAGTAATATCTTCAACCTCAACTTCATCAACGTCGTGTAGTTCGTCGTCACTGGTTGAATCAACTGTTGGAGCATCCTTGACAATATCATCAGGATTGAGTCTGAACATTTCTGCCAGTTGCTCGTTAGATAGGTCGTGAATTATTTCACCTTCTTCAGGTGTATAACTCACTGACCTTCTGACAATCCCTTGCAGATCAAGAATCATTGTGAGTTGAGACTTGACCTGTTGAAGGGGAGCAATATCAAACTCATCTCTGTGGTACTTTGGATCTGTTTGATTTACACATTTCACATTCAAATCATTAGTAATATATCAAACAAAATGCATTAAGTTATATAAACATTCAGTACATCGTTTTTCAATACAGAATACAAAAGTAATTAATACATAAACATCCACTATTTACTTTTATCCTGTATGCTAGTCTCTTCGTGTGAAGGTGCAGAGTAGAAGCTGACTGATCCTGTCGGTTCTTTGTTCTCTGCTCTTGACCGGGAGCTGAGACAGATTCAGCTGCTTCTCCTTCTTCAGTCTCTTCATCAGCACACCACTCTTCTGTTTTCTCTTCATATCACTGTCATCATCATCATCATCATCCTCACTCTCTCTTTCTCCATCCTTTATCTTTAGAGGTTCTCCTTTGATCCTTTTAACTTTAACAAAATGGACCTCTTTGCCTTTTCCAACTCTTCTATCTGCTTACCTGATGTGACGCTTTGTGCTCGGAGTTGGTCCAACTCAGTGTTCTGAGCAGCCAATTTCTGGGCCTGCTCCTTAATAGCTCGATCCTGCTCTGCGATTTTCTGCGATTGTGCAGCAGTCAGGTCGGTGAGCTGGCGGATCTGAGAGGTCTTTTCCTCATCAGCCGCCAGCAGTCGTAACACCATTCTGTTTAAGGCTGCCAGCTGTTCCTCTACCCCTATTGGAGGTAGAGGAGATCTAGAGGTGTGTGAGGGGTAGGCTGAGGGCTCGGTTTGGTGGCTAGTGGTGGTGGTGGAGGTGGTGAATATCGGGTAAGGTCTGGATGATGGTGGTGTGAGTGTGGGGTGAATGTAGTAGTGGTAGCAGGGGTCTGGCTTGTGGTGATCGGTATGGTGGTGGTTGTGGTTGCTGTGGGAGAGGTATGGTGGTGGAAGGTGTGTCTGCAGAGGTGGTAGTGGTGGAAGGTATGGGGATGTGGTGGTGATGAAGGTTACCTTATTTTTTCTTTTTCTGGCCATGGGGTTGAGCCATCCGTTTTCTCCTCGTTCCCCTCGAGGTGGATGCTCCCCCTTCAACCCCGCCTGAGGACTCCGGAGCATATGATGGATCAGTCTCTGTATCTCCGGATCCTCTCGGTTGTTCACCGACAACCCTCAACCCGTGCTCTGTGGGAACCACTTTCCTTCCCACAGTCCGGGTCAATGGCTCCTCATCAGATTCATCTTCATCTTCCTCGGTAAGCACAAAATCTTGATGGAATCCTGCTGACTCAGTTACCTCAGCAGGTGAGCCAGACACCGAGGGAACAGAGGCAGACACGGTGCCTCGGGATGGAACAGCCTCATCCTCAATGTCATCCTCCTCAGAGTCATCAGTAGGGAGGACAATCGGCTCCACGTCGGAGTCACTGTCCTCGTGACGCCATAGGCGTCTCCCCGGTGCCACATAGCTTTCATCAGCTAAGTGGCCAATCAGTCTCTTTTCCTGGGGCTTAACTTGCTTGCCCCTATATACCACCATCTACCCATGTGGTATCATCCATCAGTTCCAATGTCACTGCATCTTGACTTTCCTTTGGGAGCTGAGGCAGCTTCTCATTGAATATCATCTGAAGAATCGTGGGTACATACAAAAACCTTCTTTCCCTTTAGTTTCAATGTTCTCTATCAAATAGCGAAGATCATATTAGAGAAGCTGAAAGGTGGTTCAGCACTAGAGCCACGAAGGCATTCTGTATCTGATCTGATAGGTCATCAAAGCCACCCCTTCTTGAAGCGATGCATTTAAGAATCACATGTGCCAGATATTTGTATTGAGGGCACAGGTTGCTCTTATTTAGCACCCCCGAGTTGATGTCTCCTGCATACTTGATTCGGAGAAACACCCTCTCACAGTCAATGGGTGTAACTTAGTGGGTGAGTAGAGTCATCTCCAACTCAAGGATTCTTTGGATGTCCGTGGCGGTGATGTCGATAGCTTGACCCAAGATGGTGCTTCTGATGCTGTATGGCTCATGAGACCGATCCACTGAGGCATTCTCCCAGAATGCCTGGTGTAGTGATTTGTAAGGTGTGCAGGGCGTAGATATAGCCTTATGTATTCGTGAACGTTTGAGGAAGGCTATAATATCGGAGAACTTGGCCCCGTTCCTTGTCGTGTGGTCTAAATGGGCACAAATGTTGTGCTTTGGATTTAGAGACCATCGGTCAGCCATTTTTCCTGTAGAACACACAAGACTAGAACCATTAGTATATAAGACATGAAAGCTTCTGTTCTAAGTGTAAAGTTGAAAGTCATTTTGATTCATTCGTGCGAATGAATCATGCGACTGAAGTCAGTCGCCTGTTTGAGTCATGCGATGAGTTCAATCGGCTGATTGAGGCATGCGATTGGGTTCAATCGGCTGATTGAGCCATGCGATTGAGTTCAATCGGCTGATTGATGCATGCGATTGAGTTCAATCTGCCGACTGGACTCATTCGGGTGGTTCAGTCGGTCGAATGATCCAATCGCAAGGTTCAATCGTGCGATTGGAGTTCATTCGAACGTCCAGTCGCTTGCCCCACTGTTCGATCCCTGTGGGTCGAATCTTGACCCTTCTAAGTCTTTTAACAGTGTGTAATGGTCCATTAGCTCGTCTACTTGTCACTAATAACCTATTCAACTCAATTTTAACATTTGCTTCATTTACATAGGTGATTAGGTCGATTCGCAGGTCGGTTCTTGATTTAATCCAATGTCGCTATTGTAGTTCGGTGATGTACTGATTTTGATAGGATTCAAGGAGTAGTGTACCTGTAAAACGTCACTGGAATGAAGACTTAAGCGCAAAGTATATCAAAATCGGAGGCATTTCGACAGGGTAACGGTAATGAGCGCGATTCTTGGGGTGTTTTTGGGAGTGATGAGTGATATGCGATCGATTAAGACCTTTAAATACTAAACCTAGGTTCATTCGGCCGACTGGCCTCAGTCGCTCAGTTCAATCGGGCGACTGAGGTTCAGTCGTACGATTGGCCTAGTCAATCGCATTCAGTCGGCCGACTGAGTCTCAGTCGGTCGACTGACTCATTCGGTCTCCTTCATTCGCCCCTTTAGTTGACCGACTGAGCCTCAGTCGGTCTCCTGTTTCATTCTCCCCCTTCCATTCGGTCGAATGAAACAATTTCATGTCCATTCGGCCGATTGGAAGCCATTCGCATAGTTGGTCGATAACCATGATCCACTAGTGCGAATGGGTCACACTTTGTGAGTTTACAGTCATTTTTAACATTTACTATTCAGACCCTTTTCACTTTTGATAATAACATTGTAAGCTCTTAACCAATTCAGTCACTTCAGACGTGACCTTTTAAATTTTAAAACCATGTGGCCATCTCAGACATGACCTTTTTAGGTAAGTTAATTCCCTTCTGATTTCCCTGATGTAGTCCGACAGACACACAACTTAAAAAATAAACATAGTAACTTAACTAACTACACAACTAAAGTTTATGTTTGGACTTTTTGTGAGAGATAAAACCCTAAGATGAAAATCTAAGGGATTTGATTAGGAGTAGACAGCTTTAACTTAGATTGATCATATCTGGACCAAATCAATTTTGGAATCATACAGGAATATCAAATCATTTTGGGACTTGTTATTAAAGCTCTTTGACGCTTAAATTCTCGGTATTCATCCAGAGTCGTTAGCAACTTAAGGAAATCATACTGAAACTCTTAGATCTTCACATTGAGTTGAACTTTTGAGAAGGTAGCCACTAAGATTGTCAGTATATTTGTCCACTTAAATCCATACACAGACTTTTGACGCAGACTGGTGACTGATTTAGGTTTAATTATTTCAGCTAACATTTGTGGATCCCACACTTATATGGTAATCAACATTCCTCAGAGGTTTTGAGCGGTCTACGGGTATTATTACAAGAAGAGACTATTCTTAGAGCTTTCAAAGAGAAGCCTGTCCTCAGGTCAGTGCCATCGCACAGCAGAGAGGCGGCAAACAACAATGAATTCTAGAATATCTAGGTTATGCTTATCCTCAGGTCAGTGCCATCGCACAGCAGAGAGGCACACAACCTATCTCCTTGTTAGAGCAGCTTACTTTTATTTTACACAAATGCACCAACAACATGAGCCATTAGCTTTATTGCATTTGTCTTTCATTTTTCTTGCTTTGCTCTAATTTGGTCATCCGCACACTTTTGTGGCGTTTAAATGCTCATTACCCTTATTGGAATATATTTGATTGTGTTAACCAGTGATAAGATGGAAGTCCACAGTCAGTTGAACAGCTTAGTTTGATCTTGAGATCACCAATCAGGTCTAATTGTCTATTGTGTTGAATCTACCAACATCATTTGTGGTCTAGCAGCCTCTAAGTCTACTTTCTTTGTGTCACCTTAGGAGTTGCCAGTTTTCTATCATTTTCCCCGTTTTATATTGCTTAGACTACGCAGACTTATACTTTGAACTTTTGCATCTTTTCAAACCTTAAATTTTAAAATCCCTCTTGATTTGTTCCTGTGTACTATCATATTCCAAGGTATTGAATAGTATCACAGACACAATCTACCTTATTTCAGCTAGTTACCCTTCTCCCTCTTTTTTTTTTTAATATTAACTTGCTGACATATTCTCCCCCTAAAATACTAAAATCATTTCGGATTTAATTATTTTTGGATTTTAATAAACAGCAAGGTAACATGAAGTTAAATGTAACAGACAAAAAACAGATAACATAAGATAAAATAAACTTTAACGAAACTACATCGGACTACACATTATTCTCATCAGGAATTACCTCACTTTTCTTATTAACGCCGTTGACCTCTAGCAAGTATTGAAAACGTGGTTTATCAAAAGCTTTTGTATAGAGGTCAGCACGTTGAAAATCAGTATTAATTTTAACCACATCTATTAAGTTGTTTTCAAAACAGTCTCTTATGAAGTGGTATTTAATACCGATGTTTTGGTCTTAGGATGTTGAACCGGTTTTTGGTTACTGCAATTGCAGCAGAGTTATCAACAAAAATAGGAGTAGACGAGAATTTCAAACCGTAATCCCGCATTTGCTGTTGAATCCAAATGATTTGGGAACAGCAACTTGCAGCAGCAACATATTCGGCTTCACAGGTTGACAATGCAACCGATGTCTGCTTCTTACACTGCCATGTAACTAATCTTCTCCCAAAGAATTGACACCCTGCTGATGTAGACTTGTAGTTCATTTTGCAGCCTCCATAGTCCGAGTCACTATACGCTGTGAGCTCAAAATCGTCATCATGAGGATACCACAACCCCAGGGTGGGTGTACCCTTTAGATAGCGAAAGATCCTTTTGACCCCGATTAGATGATTGACCTTAGGTTTAGCCTGATATCTGGAACATAAACATGTAGCATACATGATATCAGGTCTTGAGGCAGTGAGATACATGAGGGATCCAATCATTCCTCGGTACATAGTGGCATCTACAAGATCTCCACTCTCATCAGGTGCTATATCATGATTCGTAGCAAGTGGAGTCCCAGCAGCAGAAGCATTCTCCATGTCAAAGCGACTGAGAATGTCTCCTACATACTTGGTCTGATGTAGAAAGATCCCATTAGGTGTTTGATCCACCTGTAACCCGAGAAAGAACTTCATCTCCCCCATTGCACTCATCTCAAACTCTTTCTTCATCACTGCTTCAAACTCTTTGCATAACTCTTCGTTCTTTGACCCGAAGATTATGTCATCAACATAGATCTGTACAAGCAGTAGGTCACCATCCTTTTCTTTAATAAACAGTGTACAGTCAATGACTCCCCTGCGAAAGCCGTGTTTCACAAGATGAGTCGAGAGTTTCTCGTACCAAGCTCGAGGAGCTTGATGAAGCCCATATAAAGCTTTGTCGAGCTTGTAAACTCTATCCCGATGATAAGGGTCTTCAAATCCCTCGGGTTGACTGACATAGACTGTTTCCCTTATTTCACCATGAAGGAATGCACTCTTCACATCTAATTGGTAGACTTTAATCTTCATGTACGAGGCATAGGCGAGGAATACGAATAGCTTCCATCCTTGCCACGGGTGCAAACACTTCGTTATAATCAATACCCTCGACTTGGCGAAAACCTTGAACCACCAGTCGAGCTTTGTTCCTTATGATGACTCCTTGGTCATCCTTCTTACATTTTAGTACCCATTTGGTGCCAATGACTTTAGCACCTTTAGGTCTATCTACCAGTGTCCATACACCTAACTTCTTAAACTGCAGAAGTTCTTCTTGCATGGCACTCACCCACGCCTCATCATTTAGTGCTTCACTGACATATTTTGGCTCAACCTGTGAGACAAAACATCGATAAGCACCATCATGAATGTAACCTTCTCCATAACTGAGGCGTAATCAGCTGAGTATAGCTGATTTCGGGTTTGTACTCCTGATCGGACATCTCCAATAACATTGTCAAGGGATGATAGACGTTTAGTCGTGATCCTGGAGTAGTCGGCACAGTCACCTCCGAACCAAGATTGTGCACATTTTGGTCTGCATCTGAGGAGGTTGGAGTTTGAGGTTCCGAAGTCGAGGGTGCATCACTTGTGGATGCTTGTGGACTTTCAGGAACTGGAACCTGTTCCTCCTGACCGTTCTGGTCATCTGCTTCAGTTTCATCTTCAGAGGAGGAGTCACTTTCATCGACTACCCCTTCTGACTGAGTAGATGACTCTCCCTGTGTGCTGGATGGAGTGTTTAGTATATCATACATCATCCTAGTAGCTAACTCATCATCCGAGGGAGAGAGAGGATGTTGAAGGATTTGAAGAATCCATCATAATCGAAGAAGTATGCAGGTCCTTTGCCTGTAGGTTGTGGTATATCTCTGAACGTCGACATTACACCACACTTCTACAAGACCCGTTGAGTTATTGTAAACTCGCTTGTTCGGTATGTTGTATCCTAGAAAAATTCCTTCAACTGCCTTCTCGCTGAATTTCCTTCTTGTGTCTTCTTCAGAAGTGTACACGGTGCGCCAAAAGGTTCAAGATACTCCAAATTCGGTTTGCGTCTTTGAAGTAGCTCATAACATGTCTTTCCGTGGCGCTTGACTATTAGGACTCTGTTCAGTGTATAGCAAGCATTTGCCACTGCCTCGTTCCAGAATTGGATAGGCAGTTTCGAGTCTGCCAGCATAGTCCGGGCTGTTTCTATCAAGCTCCTGTTCTTTCTCTCAGCAACTCCATTCATCTGAGGTGTGTAGGCAGAGGTGAATTGATGCACAATTCCCTTTTCCTTGCAGTATGCCTCCATCCCTTGATTCTTGAATTCTGTCCCGTTGTCTGAGCGTATTTGTCGAACTTTGAGCTTGTAGAGTGATTCCAGTGTGGTTACTAATTCTTTGAATGTCTCCAAAGTTTCTGATTTTGATTTCAGAAACATTACCCAAGTGAACCTTGAGTAGTCATCAGTGACCACATAACAGTACGCGTCGCCTGCGATGCTCCTTGTACTAACTGGACCGAACAGATCCATGTGAAGAAGCTCAAGAGGAAGTTCTATTGAATGAACTTTCTTTTCCTTATGAGACTTCTTTGTCTGTTTGCCCTTCTTGCAAGCTACACAAAAGTCAGGAAGTTGGAAGTTCTTGACATTCACTCCTCTAACTAAATCCTTCTGAATCAAATGATTCATCTTCCTTTGACTAATGTGTCCCATTCTCCGATGCCAGGAGATGGAATCCTTCTCAGTAGCTTTAGATAAGAAACACTGAACCTCATGATCCGTTGTGGCAGCTGTTGACAGATCCAAGACATAAAGGTCTTTATATCTTGAAGCAGTCATCAGAACTTGGTCTTCTGGGATCATATATTCTTTCTTCAGCACGTAACACTTCTGATTATCGAAGACGACTTTAAATCCTTTATCACAGATTTGGGACACAGAAAGTAAGTTGTTCTGAAGTTGTTGAACGTAGTTCACTTTATCAAACTTAACTTTCTGATTTCCCACTTCTCCCTGAGCTGTGATATATCCTCCTTTGTTTCCTGCAAAGGAAACATGCCCTCCTTTTATTTGTTTGACGTTAGATAAAAGGGCGCTATTTCCTGTCATGTGCCTGGATGCTCCGCTGTCTATAATCCACGTGTTAGTGTCAGCGCTATATCGAGCACCCTGCGCATACAAGTGAAAGGATCAGTTTAGGTTAGGAACCCAAGCTTTGACTGTCTTGGGTTTCCCTGAGGCATCACACATCATAAACTCCACCCATTGACCCTTAGAAGGTGAGGGTAGCTCAGGTTCTTTCTTGTTATCAGTATCAGACACGAGGGTGGATTTTTCTTTCCATAAGCCAGATTTGTGCAGTGCCTGTTTATGATAAACAGTCGTCTGGCTTACAGGTTGAACTTTAGGTCACTAGCTCTTCTAGGTGGAGTTAGAGAACTCCGCTTAGAAGACCTAGGTCTAGAGTCCAGAATATCAATCTTCTTCCTAGGTGTCTGATAGAAATGACAGTCAGAAGCAATGTGTCCACATTCTCCACAGTTGTAGCATGACCTGCTATCAACTTTATGAGTAGACTTTCTTTGTGGAGAAGTGCGTGACACTCTAGTAACATCAATCACTTTAGTTTTGACTCTTGGATGTTTGATGTTTTCTCTGGTATAACAAATTTTACTGATTTAACCTGTTTTCCTTTTTGGTTAGCTGGTTTTTGACTCGAAGCTTGTGAAAAAGTAACATTTGAAGTCCTTTTAGGTTCTGATTTGACTCTATTTGACCCTGACTGTAAATTAACTTTTTCAAATTCATTTTCCAGGTTAACACATGGCATTTTACCCTTTGCCTTTGAAGTGGCCTCCTTTTGTTTCTTACCAGATTCAGTAGATGAACATGAGGTGTCTGGATCAGTAACAAGAGGAGTGGTCACCACATGATCCTTGATGGGGTTATATTTACTGGTCTAGACTTGGTGTTCATCAAGGTCTCAGGTGGTGGTGGAACCACTTTGTAGCCTAATCCCTCCCCGTTATTCCTTTCTCTTACTAAGTGTTGAACTATGTGTGAAGAACTAGTCCAACTATGCAGTTTCTGTTTTAATGAATTAACTTCGACTTCTAACACTGCTCTTTGTTTCTTAGTGTCTTCCAGGGAGTTAAGATAGTACCTAATGTCGTTTGCTTGGTTAAAAGCCACTACTTCAGTTTCCCTAAGTTGTTTGGTCAATAGGTCTATCTTTTCTTTATAACACTGCTCATTTTGTTTTAGCACTCTATTTGCCTCAGTACACAGACGTAAATCTTTTACTAAGTTATCATTATGGTCTAATAACCTAGCAAATTTGTCATCTATGCTCTTCCTAAACGTGTCACAATCAGAACAAGCATGGTTATTAAAAAGTCGGTCAGTGGTACTTACCTGAGTTGGTCCAGAAGTATTAGCCATCAGTGCTGCATCAGATGATTCTGGTTCTGTCGACTCTGGCTTTTCAGTCTCTGAGGTGGAGACTTCCTCATTTGGCTTGTAGCTGACCTCGGCTGCAGTTGTTTCTTCACTATGTGACATTGCAATTTCAACTGCTATATCACCTTCACTCGCAGAATCATCGTCAATATCCTCGACACTGGCAATGTTAGATTCTCCTGGTGAGACAAACCTGAAACTCCAATCCTGTCCTTCATCATCATGAGCAGTTAGTGCTTTAGGGTCCTTGTTTGATGAAGTAGAATTAGAGGGTTGCTTGTCCTGGCGAGTAAATGAGAAACGGGTTCCCATTCCCCGTCTTCTTTGGCTTGACACATTCTCGTTTGAAGTGCCCCTTCTCACCACAGTTAAAGCAGGTCACTTTACTCTTATCGAAGCCAAAGGTGGTGTCCTTAGTAGCAACCAAGTTCTGTCCAGTCTTTTTCACAAACTTTTTCGCCCTTCGAACAGCACTTGCTAAGGCCACATTATATCCATTCTTTCGAGCTCCATCTCATCCACCTGCTCGTAGTCCTCATCTGCCAGATGGCAGTTTCCAATCTTCCAGCAACGAGTCCATCATATGAATGAACCACTGCTGCTAGGAGATCCATATGCTCTCGTGCTACTTCCACGGTCACATTCCGAAGTTCTCGGTCTTCAGTTTAGTAGCGTTAGCTTCTGATCCAATATGGGTACATGATGACCCAGACGTGTCTGATCCAGAAGTAGAGGCATGTGAAGGACCTGACGAGCTAGACACAAAAGCAGTCTGGAGAGGTGCTCCAGATGCCTTTGCTTGAGGTGTGGCGTTGTATAAAGCTGGATTTTGTGTGTACGAAGACTTCTGAGCTCTATACTTCATCCTTAGTGCTTCTTCGCGCAACTTAAGAATGAAGTCATTTATATCCAGCTTTACAAGGATACCATTCTGTCTCAGGTTAGACACGAATGTAGCCCACTTATCCGGCAACCCGTCTGCGAAGTTGCTTACTTTTTCTTCCATGGTAGTAACCACTCCATGGTATGCAATTCGCTCATCAAGTGGTAGAATCTATCTATGACGTCGTCCAAGCTTTCATTACCAATTGAAGAGAAGTTATCGAATTCCTTCTTTAACTCCTTTGCTTTGATTGCCTTCAATGATGCATTACCATCATATCTCTTCTCTAGCGCATCCCACAGTTTCTTGGATTGCTTGTTCTCGGAATACTGGTGGAATATGTCTTTGGGGATCGACTGAGTGATCAATGCATATACTCTTTTCTCTGCATTGTACTTTACTTTCTGCGCGTCGGTCATCCCGCTTAATGTTAGTTTAACCCCATCAGCTCCCACCGGTGTACTATAACCTGTCTCAATGGCTTCCCACAGATTAGGATCTACTCCATTAAGGTAGATCTCAAAACGTTGTTTCCAGTGGGGAAACTCATCTAAAGTCAAGAGCTTTGGTGGTTTATTGTGATTCCCCACCTCACTCTCAAGCAGCAACAGATTCTGTATCCTTGAGTCTTTCCCAGCAGTAAAGGCTGACATCTGATCTTCCATGATGAATAAACTTATAATCTAATCAAACAAACTTTTACTGATGCGACTGAAGGAGGCGACTGAGCTAATCGTGCGTATAAGCTCTGCGATTGGTTCAATCGTGCGAATGAACTGGGCGATTGGTTCAGTCGGGCGAATGAATCTGGTACGTATGAGCTATGCGAACGAATGGTACAATCGGCCGAATGAAGGTGCGACTAGGTCCAATCGTGCGTATGAGTAGTACGAATGGAGTCCAGTCGTACGAATGAGTCAGTCGTGCGATTGAAGCCGCTGGTTTGCGAAAATTTCTAGGTTTGACGGTTTTCAGCCGTAAAAACTCGAAATTTTACAAGTTCTGATTGCCTGAGTCCGTAGAAACCAAACGTCGTCGATGAGCAGGGAACTTCCAAGATCACTTTTGATGCCAAAGATTGCGTTTTTAGTGTAAAAACACAAACTTTATGCAATCTTGATTGAATCAACACGTAATCACGAGCCAAAAGCTCTGATACCACTTGTTAGGACCTGGTATTCGACGAAAATACCTAGAGATCACGTGTATACCGGATCAAATAGTGCGGAATCCTATTTGATTGGCGATCCAATCAGTGAGAACACACGAAGAATCAATCAAGGATTGAAACTAACGTTAGAAATCGATAAGGAATCGATCTAATGTGTTCTATGAACTTGGAGAACGATTTGGAAGGTTTCTGGACGGCTAGGGTTCGTATGTTGAACTTGAACGAATCTCCCTGTTTTTCACGAATTGAGTTGTATTTATAGGTTGGCACTCTTCAATCGTGCGACTGAACCATTAGTTTGGTTCAGTCGTGCGATTGAACCATGCGGTTGGTTCATTCGTGCGACTGAGTGTTCAGTCGTGCGATTGAGCCATCTTATGTTACAGTCGTACGACTGATCCAGTCTCCTGGTTCAGTCGTGCGACTGAGTCAATCGTATGAGGTTCTTCATGCTTATGGTTCATTCGCATGAGCCATTCGCATGGAACTTCATTAAGTTAAGTTTGAATGTTTTAGTTAATTAATATAATATTATATGTAATCATTCAAATCATACCTCAATCAATTCATTTACGACTCATTAATGAACTATTAAACATTATAACCAACAGACTATCAAAATCAGTTCATTAATCATACCAAACAAGATCTATTACATCACATATCACGATCTAGGACATACATGTATCAACAAAATCACATGACATGAGCTTGCAACCAAACCTAACGACGTACACAAAGAAATTATCGCATATATTCACCCAAGGCCCGTTCCTGGCCACTGATGGTACAACTAGTATACCATCGAACAGGGGTGGGGGTGTCAACCCAGTAGTACTACCATACCTAACCTCGGTTCCACACTAGAATTAAATAGTTGCAAAGATAGAACCACACAGCAGACCAAGCATGTATCAGATAAGTACTTGTAACACAGTATCACGTTGATTCCTTGTATGAAAATTGTATGTATGTTGTACAGCAAGAAAACGGGCGAGATACTTTCCCCCATGTTTGTAAATGTTTGTAAATAGTATAAGCATAAAAGGGCCACGAAACTCACATGTTAGTGTAAGTATGAAAGATCGAGATTTCAACAGTTGAATGCAGTGATCGGTCAACACCTATTGACAGTTATTGTCAAGCATTAATGACATGTATAAGCGTATAGTAATGTTGGGTCGGTTCGGGTTGTATCGGTCGGTCGTGGGTGGCACACACACACAAGCGGACACACGTATCAGATCTTATGTAGATCCAAGTACTACGAGTAGTCGTCATTGCTTATGACATCCTTGTAAAGATCTCATTGTTATGAAAGATGACACTTGTTAAGTATTTGTAGTTTCAAATGGGTTGTCGGTAATTGTAAAATGTTAGGTTTATTTCAATTGAAATAGTATGTGCATGTTGATATAGCGTTGACTTTAATCTTTGGGTCAAGCAATGACACTTTTACTGATGTTGCCTTATCATCATCAGACGTTCAAGGGAAATTCACACTCATCATCAGACACACAACAGGACCAGACGCTCGACCCACGTTCCATTCGTACGAATCAACCTTCAATCGTGCGAATTAGCTACTTTCGTGCGATTGAACCTTCATTCGTGCGATTGGACTCAGTCGCACCACACAACACACACATTCGCACGACCCAACCTCCATGCGCACGAATCAACCCTCAATCGTGCGAATTAGCTACTTTCGTGCGATTGAACCTTCATTCGTGCGATTGGACTCCAGTCGTGCGAAACACGCACATCGCATACATTCATTCGGTCACCTGACTCAATCGCACACAATCATTCATACGCATGACTCAATCACATACACTCATTCGCACGCATGACTCAATCGCATACAAACTCATAGTCGCACGACATGCCTAGTCGCACAACTCAGTCGCACGATTGACTTAGACGCAAGATTCAGTCACACGACTCACTCAGTCGCACGGCTCAATCGCATGCAGACCCAGTCGCCTGAACTGCAGAATCGCGACTGTGGTCGGGCTGAGCAGCCCCCGAGCTGCTCTAAACGCGAGTTTTACACCACAACTTCCAGAAACACTCAACAACATACACAAACATGAAACACAAGCAGAAAGACCTCACACGCACCCACACGACCTCATGTGCTCGGATGAACCCGAACACCGAAACCCTAGTTTGGACAGCCGTAAAAAGACAAGAAAAGAGACACCAAGTCGTCTACCTGCTAGAAATAAATAGATGAGGCTGTAGATGAAGACTAGATGACGAAAACGAGACCACACGGGTAGATTTTGGTGCTAGAATGAAGAAAATGTGTGTGTAGGAGTGAAGAGGTGAAGAAGATGAAGTGATGAGGAATGGCTGGGAATGGGGTTTATATACCCAGTCCAAGTTTGCAAAATTACAAGTTTAGTCCCTGCACTTAACCCTCGAGTTTCCCAAAATTGTTTCGGTTGATTACGACCTTAAAATGTTCGTTATATTAATGTTAAAAGCGTGTTTAATGGCATTTGATAGTCTAAAATGGTTTTATAATGACAATGTTGAAATTAAAAGATGTATTTTGGTGGTAATGGTGATGAAATTTATAAAAGGTTTATGCTTAACACATGTTCTCGGAGGAAGTACAGGCACAAGGGAAATAAGCAGACATGATTCCTTAAAGCAGGAGTTCATGAAGAAAAGGAAGAATAATTAAAATATTTTCTATGCTTATTTATGTCGTTCGACGGACCTTAAGGCGACGGATGTCACAGTATCCCCCAGTTGAGAGAATTCCGTCCTGAAATTCAGCTGGAGTTAGGTCCAAGGTGTCATCCACGAATAGGTGTGGGTATTTGAGTTTTCATTTGATCTTCCGTTCCCACATGTAAACTCTGGCCCTCGTTTTGAATTCCACCTTACGCGAACAATTGGTATTCTACTGCGCTTCAACTGTTTGACCTTACGATCCATGACCTCAATGGGTTCCTCAATAAAATGAAGCTTTTCGTCGATTTTGATATCGTCAATGGGTATGTGAAGTGATTTGTCAGCCAAACACTTCTTGAGGTTCGACACATGGAAAGTATCATGCACACCGTTGAGTTCTTGTGGTAACCTTAATCGGTAAGCCACTGGACCAATTCTTTCTGTAATCTCGAATGGTCCAACGTATCTTGGGGCTAACTTCCCTTTCTTTCCAACCGAACAACTCCTTTCCAAGGAGAGACTTTGAGTAACACTCGGTCCCCAACGTTGAATTCTAGAGGCTTTCGACGATTGTCGGCGTAGCTCTTTTGGCGATCTCTAGCGGCTTTCAGTCTATCTTTGATTTGGAAGATCTTGTCGGTTGTTTCCTGGATGATCTCTGGGCCTGTTAGCTGACTTTCACCAATCTCGGCCCAACAAACGGGTGATCTACACTTCCTTCCGTACAACGCTTCGAACGGAGCACACCCAATGCTGGTGTGTAGCTGTTATTGTAAGAGAATCAATCAATGGCAAATGAGTATCCCAACTACCACCAAAGTCAATTACACACGCTCTCAGCATGTCTTCTAGCGTTTGTATGGTTCGTTCACTTTGGCCATCTGTTTGAGGGTGATAGGCGGTACTCATGTCTAATCGAGTGCCCATTGCTTTCTGTAGTGTTTGCCAAAATCGTGAAGTGAATCGGCCGTCACGGTCGGATATGATTGACACCGGCACTCTGTGTCTTGTCACGACCTCTTTAATGTACAATCTCGCCAACTTGTCCATTTTGTAGTCTTCTCGGATTGGCAAGAAGTGTGCTGATTTCGTCATTCGATCCACTACGACCCATATCGAGTCATGCCCATTGCTCGCTCGAGGTAGTTTGGTAATGAAATCCATGGCTATATTCTCCCATTTCCACTCGGGAATTTCAGGTTGCTGTAATATCCCGATGGTTTCTGATGTTCGGCTTTAACTTTCGAACATGTCAAGCATCTGCTGACGTACGTGGCAATGTCTTTCTTCAAGCCTGGCCACAGTACAGATCTTTGAGATCGTGGTACATCTTGTCAGCGCCAGGATGAATAGAATATCGTGTCTTATGTGCTTCATCCATGACCAAGGTACGTACACCTCCCCACTTGGGTACCCATATACGGTCCACGAAGTACTGCACACCATCGTCCTTGCACATCAGTTGTTTGTTCCAACCCTCGGAATTCTTCTCCCGCAAGGTTTTCTTCTTTCAACGCTTCACTTTGTGCAATTTGGATCTGAGCTTTCAAATTTGTTTGAATGGTCAATCCCAAAGCTCGAGCACGTAGTGTTTTCACGCGTTCTTTGCGGCTTAGAGCATCAGCCACCACATTAGCTTTCCCCGGATGATACCGAATTTCACAATCGTAGTCACTAAGAAGCTCTACCCAACGTCGCTGTCGCATATTGAGTTCCTTCTTATCCAGAATATGTTGAAGGCTTTTATGATCTGTGTATACGATGCATTTGGTTCCATACAGGTAATGCCTCCATATCTTAAGTGCGAATACTACAGCGCCCAACTCAAGATCATGAGTCGTGTAGTTCTTCTCGTGCACCTTAAGTTGTCGCGAAGCGTAGGCGATCACCTTATCTTTCTGCATTAGTACACATCCCAACCCTTGATGCAAGCATCACAGTACACCACAAAATCATCAGTTCCGTCTGGGAGGGACAATATCGGTGCATTGCACAGCTTATCTTTCAGCGTTTGGAACGCCCGTTCTTGCGCATCTCCCCAATCAAACTTCTTGTCTTTCTGAGTCAAAAACGTCAGCGGTTGAGCGATCTTTGAAAAGTTCGCAATGAAACGACGATAGTATCCCGCTAATCCTAAGAACTGCCGTATCTCTGAAGGTGTCTGGGGTGTATCCCATTTCCGGGATCTACATGAATCCCGTCTTTGTTAACCACATGACCCAAAAACTTCACCTCTCGCAGCCAGAATTCACACTTCGAGAACTTGGCGAAAAGTTTCTCTTCTCTTAACAGTTCCAGTATTGCCCGAAGGTGTTCTTCATGGTCCTCCTTCGATCGAGGTAGATAAGTATGTCGTCAATGAATACAATCACAAACTTATCCAAGTAAGGTTTGCACACCCGATTCATCAAGTCCATGAACACAGCTGGTGCGTTAGTCAATCCGAACGGCATGACCAAGAACTCATAGTGCCCATAACGAGTTCTAAATGCTATCTTCGGCACGTCCTCCTCGAAAACTCTTAGTTGGTGATATCCAGACCGAAGGTCGATCTTGGAAAAATACGAAGCTCCTTGTAACTGATCAAACAGGTCGTCGATCCTGGGGAGAGGATACGGATTCTTCACAGTTAATTTGTTCAACTCACGGTAGTCGATGCACATACGGAACGACCCATCCTTCTTCTTGACAAATAACACTGGTGCTCCCCAAGGCGAGTGACTCAGCCGAATAAAACCCTTCTCCAGTAGTTCCTGTAACTGGCTAGATAACTCTTGCATTTCAGACGGTGCCAACCGATACGGTGTCTTTGCTACCGGTGTAGCTCCAGGAACCAACTCAATGCGAAATTCCACCTGTCGTGGAGGAGGCAAACCAGGCAAGTCATCAGGAAATACATCTGGGTAATCCCGCACTACAGGGACATCTGCCAATTTCTGCTCCTCTTGTTTCTTTTCCACCACGTGAGCCAGAAAAGAGTAGCACTGTTTTCGTAAACTCTGGCGTGCTTTCATGCAAGAAATAAGCTTTAATTTTCTCCCCGGTCTTTCTCCTTGAACTCTGAGTACTCCCCCGTCTGACATAGGGATTCGCACTACCTTGTCTCGACAAACAATCTCGGCCCCGTGTTTCGACAACCAATCCATTCCCACAATCACGTCGAAACTTCCTAGCTCAAAGGGTATCAAGTCGATATCGAAGGCGTGATTCTCTAATATTATCGAGCACTTCCTAATAATCCCGTCGGCCTGAACAACCCTACCATTGGCCATTTCTACAGAGTAGCTAGTTTCTAGCCTACTAGGACTCAAATCGAGCAATTGCATAAATTCAGAAGATATAAAGCTATTGTCTGCTCCAGTGTCAAATAATACAGATGCAAAGGGATTATTGAGTAAGTGCGTACCCGTGACGACATTTGGGTCCTGACGGGCTTCATTGGCTCCAATGGCAAAAGCGCATCCCCGAGCCGCGTTCCCCTGGTTTGTCGGGCCTTGATTTCCAGCTATAGCCATAGTCTGATGCTGGTTGTTCCCTTGTTGGCCCGACGCCCGATTCAGTTTGGGGCACATGTTTCGGTAGTGATCAGGGCTTCCACACTCATAACAGCCTCTGGCGTTCCCGGCGGGGTTAACCGCGTTGACTGGTGCGACCATATTCGGTGCTGTTCTGCAGTCTCTTGCTAAATGTCCCGCGCGTCTACAGTTAGCGCACACCCGGCACGGCATAGTTGGGGGATGATGAAAGTTGCACCTATCGCATCGGGGTGCGGACCCACATATTCTCGCCTGCCCTGGGTCACGGCCACAAAATTTCTGGTTGTCTTGGCCTTTTTTCGAATTTCCCGGCACTCGACCGGCTCGTTTCCCCAACTTCTTTCCTTTTCTCTGCTCCCCTGCCCAATACCCCTGTTCTCACCATTTCATCAGTTAGAGCGCCAGCCTTTAGAATCGCGCTCTGAATAGTAGGAGGAGCAGTAGCGGTTACCATTGCCCGGATTTGAGGCGCAAGTCCCCAAATGTACCTCTCTATCCTTTTTGATTCCGGGGTGACTAGATGCGGAACCAACCTTGCTAGCTCATGAAAACGATCGGTGTAAGCTGCGTGCCCAGCCCCCACCATGGCATGATTCCAGAACTCATGCTCAAGTTTTTGCATCTCATTGAGAGGACATTACTCCTCGGTGATTAGGGCCTTGAACTCATCCCACGACATTTGCATCGCGGATTCTCTTCCCCTAGCCTGAATCTGAGTGTTCCACCACGTCAGTGCCTTGCCCTGTAGTGAGCAAGTGGCGTACTTAATCCTTTGGCTGTCGAGGCATTCGCTGATGTCGATCACGGCCTCCATCTTTTCAAGCCATCTGGTCAGAGCTATGGCTCCACCTTTGCCATCAAACTCTCGTGGTTTACAAGCCACAAATTCCTTGTACGAACATCCCCGTCTAGCATTCACAACCCCGGTCTCATTAACAATTCCAGTTTCGTTAACGGTTGTACCACCATTTCCGGTCTCCTGATTGCTTTCGTTCCCAGTCGGGTTACCGTTATCCTCATTATCGTTGCCACCGTCCCCGTGGGGGTGAGAATTCTGAAGAGCATCGCTTACTTGGGCCACGATGGTCGGAATTAGTGCGGCCAGCTGTTGAGCGATCAGGGCTGCCATATCCGCGTTCCCTGTTCCTTGATTGCTACTGGCTGGAGCATCACTTGTTCTTGGGGTTCTTCCCCTACCTCTGCCTCTGCCTCTGCCCCTGGGGCTTCAATTCCGCTACTATTACTGCGAGTAGATCTTCGAGGCGGCATGTTCTATTCATAAAAGAGGTAACATGTAAGCTTTAGTCACCATATGATACACAAGTATTCCGTTTATCAAGTTCCAATGTTCATGTTTCGGTCGGTCAAGATCACCATGCAGCCCATTTCAAGCATATTCTCGGTATACCGGTGATGTTTATATATAGGGTTCCCCGCAGCGTTCCCACCACACCCACGATGTACCGAGAATGATGCCCGATCCGGTTACATGACATCCGACTTTCCTTTTCATCATATCCATAATAATCCATCAAGTCAACTGAGAGCCCAAGCATGTAATCACGTATAGTCAGTGGAGGTTGCCTATCTCGCATCCTTAAAGGATTCAGACATAGCCTCCTCGGGTCGGTCTCAGTATCCAAGGTTAAGCGTAGTATATGATCTGTGAAGATCTCTTCGGGTCCCAATGCCCGAATTTGGTTATGATAACTTGGCGCGCAGAGGGAACGGAAGATCTAATAGGAGCATCCCATAAAAGAGTGAGCACAAGGGCTCTCTCATAGGGTGAAAAGATCACGAAATAGATAGATAAACGAACAAGTAATAAGGAACACGTATGAGATACAAAATGCACACAACCCTGGCATGCAATCTACATGAAGGTTCCTAGGTTATAGTCTAGGTCAAGCGTATTGCCTAATTCTCTATAACCAATAGCTCTGATACCAGTCTGTCACACCCCCGCTAAGAGCGGAAACACGGGGGCGTAACGAGACGGGAATCGTCATAACACATGGTAAGCGATAGAGATGCAATAATGATAATGATGACATGCGTGTCATGACGACACCCGACAACAAGGGGACTTGTGTCGTGTTTAGTCAGTAATCACGTCCACATAGTCATAAGAATAAACATGATATAAGATAAACATAGATAATAACATTGTATGCAATTCTCACAACCCGGGAACAAGTTACAAAGTATAATGTTGTTTGAAACAGTTACAACAATTGTTTTCAAAAAGATAAGTTTGGCCCGAAAAATGCATCCTAGGGTCTCCACTAAGGCAGCACACCTAGAATCTCAGCTAGCATGATCACCTGAAAAGATATGCTCAAAATAGTCAACAAAATTGTTGGTGAGCTCGCAAGTTTAAGTAATAAAAGTATAAGTGATGCTGTATAAAGTAAATGATATGGAATACCGTGAATACAGTTATATACACAAGTAAAATCACATGACATGAGCTTTGCAACCAAACCTAACGACGTACACAAAGAAATTATCGGCATATATTCACCCAAGGCCCGTTCCTGGCCACTGATGTTACCAACTAGTATACCATCGAACAGGGGTGGGGGTGTCAACCCAGTAGTACTACCAATACCTAACCGTCGGTTCCCACACTGGAATTAAATAGTTGCAAAGATAGAACCACACAGCAGACCCAAGCATGTATCAGATAAGTACTTGCAACATAGTATCACGTTGATTCTTGTATGAAAATTGTATGTATGTTGTACAGCATAGAAAACGGGCGAGCATACTTTTCCCCCATGTTTGTAAATGTTTGTAAAATAGTATAAGCATAAAAAGGGGCCACGAAACTCACATGTTAAGTGGTAAGTATGAAAGATCGAGATTTCCAACAGTTGAATGCAATGACCGGTCAAACACCTATTGACAGTTATTGTCAAGCATTAATGACATGTAATAAGCGTATAGTAATGTTTGGTCGGTTCGGGTTGTATCGGTTCGGTCGTGGGTGGCACACACACACAAGCGGACACACGTATCAGATCTTATGTAGATCCAAGTACTACGAGTAGTCGTCATTGCTTATGACATCCTTGTAAAGATCTCATTGTTATGAAAGATGACACTTGTTAAGTATTTGTAGTTTCAAATGGGTTGTCGGTAATTGTAAAATGTTAGGTTTATTTCAATTGAAATAGTATATGCATGTTGATAGCGTTGACTTTAATCTTTGGGGTCAAGCAATGACACTTTTACTGATGTTGCCTTATCATCATCAGACGTTCAAGGGAAATTCACACTCATCATCAGACACACAACAGGACCAGACGCTCGACCCACGTTCCATTCGTACGAATCAACCTTCAATCGTGCGAATTAGCTACTTTCGTGCGATTGAACCTTCATTCGTGCGATTGGACTCAGTCGCACCACACAACACACACATTCGCACGACCCAACCTCCATGCGCACAAATCAACCCTCAATCGTGCGAATTAGCTACTTTCGTGCGATTGAACCTCCATTCGTGCGATTGGACTCCAGTCGTGCAAAACACGCACAGTCGCATACATTCATTCGGTCACCTGACTCAATCGCACACAATCATTCATACGCATGACTCAATCACATACACTCATTCGCACGCATGACTCAATCGCATACAAACTCACAGTCGCACGACATGCCTAGTCGCACAACTTAGTCGCACGATTGACTTAGACGCAAGATTCAGTCACACGACTCACTCAGTCGCACGGCTCAATCGCCTGGCAGACCCAGTCGCCTGAACTGCAGAATCGTGACTGTGGTCGGGCTGAGCAGCCCCCGAGCTGCTCTAAACGCGAGTTTTACACCACAAGGACTTCCAGAAACACTCAACAAACATACACAAACATGAAACACAAGCAGAAAGACCTCACACGCACCCACACGACCTCATGTGCTCGGATGAACCCGAACACCCGAAACCCTAGTTTGGACAGCCGTAAAAAGACAAGAAAAGAGACAACCAAAGTCGTCTACCTGCTAGAAATGAGTAGATGAGGCTGTAGATAAAGACTAGACGACGAAAACGAGACCACACGGGTAGATTTTGGTGCTAGAATGAAGAAAATGTGTGTGTAGGGAGTGAAGAGGTGAAGAAGATGAAGTGAGTGAGGAATGGCTGGGAATGGGGTTTATATACCCAGTCCAAGTTTGCAAAATTACAAGTTTAGTCCCTGCACTTAACCCTCGAGTTTCCCAAAATTTGTTTCGGTTGATTACGACCTTAAAATGTTCGTTATATTAATGTTAAAAGCGTGTTTAATGGCATTTGATAGTCTAAAATGGTTTTATTAATGACAAATGTTGAAATTAAAAATGAGGTATTTGGTGGTAATGGTGATGAAATTTATAAAAGGTTTATGTTTAACACACGTTCTCGGAGGAAGTACGGGCACAAGGGAAAAATAAGCAGACATGATTCCTTAAAGCAGGAGTTCATGAAGAAAAGGAAGAATAATTAAAATATTTTCTATGCTTATTTATGTCGTTCGACGGACCTTAAGGCGACGGATGTCACAAAGGTATCTCAGATAAAGTCTTATATGAGATTTGGTAGTCAGGACATGTCCCTGACTTACCTTTTGTCACCAACTAAAGTTGGCAACTATACTATCATAAAAAGGTAAACAGTGGAATAAAGTATGGTCAACAACGTGGTTCTTTAGGAAGAAGCCATGCTGTATCAGAAGTCTGCAGCGGAGTGTCAGAGACCATACTTGTGTCCACTGGTTATAGTAGTGTCTTCCGAAGGCTTAAATGGCTTCGGAAGAGTAAGTACTTCCGAAGACACTTTATACTTCGGAAGAGGCTGCTTCTTCCAAGGCCTGGAGATTTCTTCTTTTCATCACACTTCGGAAGCGGTCTTTACTTTATTCTTCTAAGTCTTGAACTTTGGAAGTATGCATTTGTCTTCGGAAGTAGAATTCTGTCTTCGGAAGTTGAACTTTTCCTTTGTCTTCGGAAGAACTCTACAACCTTCGGAAGTTCCATGATAAGCTTCGGAAGCCTTTGCATGCAGCACCAAAATAACTTAAGTGATCTAGTTTTGGTTGCATTAGCCTTCTTCTTAATCCAGCAGAAAGATACGCTTGCATAATAAGTGATGTGATAATGAGACTAAGTGAAGTGACCGAGGTATAAAAGTTTTGTTCTCAATTACAACACCTCATTCCCCGAATCAGAAAAAACAAAACGATACAGACGGAAACATTAAAAACACCGCTCCAAATCCCACCCTTGTTACCACCCCAACACAACCATAGCCGGGGGTGAGGGGCGGTAAGTAGATGGTATTGCTCAAAGGCTTATCTTGAGGAACTTTTTGCCATCTTACCATTAACTCAAGGATCTAAGTGAAGATAATTCAACCTGTGTCACCACCGTCGAACCTGCGACTCCTGCTGCCGCCGCCGATCTCCACAAACAACTCCTAAAACCCAAAATCAGACATCCGAAATCTCGAAACGAAACCCTAATGAGACGACAATGGTGGAACTACCTACACAAAAGATAACCAACAGTTCAACATCATCATCATCACCATCACCACCACCATCGTTACCCTTATCAATCAATGAAGAAGTTCTCTTCATCTCTCATTCACAACCCCAGATTCCGCTATCTCTCATCATCCTCTCGATCAACCACAATCTCCTCCGAAGTATTAAGCATCGTGCATTCAGTGGATCCGATGGAACCAGCCCTCGAACAAGTAGCCCCATTTCTCTCCCCTGAAATCATCACATCAGTGCTTCAAGAACAACAAAACCCTTATCTTTGCTTCCGATTTTTCGTGTGGGCGTCTAGAAGAAAGCAGTTTCGCAGCTGGGGTTCTCACAATATGATGATTGATATGCTCGTATCGGATGATTTGGGGTTGTTTGATGCGTATTGGAGAGTTCTTGAAGAGGTTAAGAGATATGGGTTTCGAATTTCGTCTGATGCTTTTGCTGTTTTGATTGCGGGGTATTGGGAGATGAAGAATGCTGAGAAAGCAGTGGAATCGTTTGGTAAAATGAAGGATTTTGATTGTCGACCTAATTTGTTTACTTACAATTTGATTCTTCACATATTGGTGAATAAAGGCATGGTGTTGTTAGCTTTGGCTGTGTACAATTTGATGCTGAAGTTGAATTGTCATTTGAATTGTGCTACTTATAGTATTCTGATTGATGGGTTGTGCAAAACTGGAAAGATTTCTGATGCACTCGAACTGTTTGATGAAATGACTCAGAGAGGTATATTGCCTAGTAAGATCACTTATACTGTTGTTCTTTCGGGGTTATGTCAAGCTAAGAGGATTGACGATGCGTATCAGTTGTTTGAAAACATGAGAAGTGGTTCTAGTAAGCCTGATTCTGTTGCGTACAATGCATTGCTTAATGGGGTTTGTAAGTTGGGTAGAATGGAGGAAGCTTTAGTTCTTTTAAATAATTTCAAGAATGATGGTTTTGAACTTGATTTGAATGGTTATAGTTCTTTAATTGATGGGCTGTTTAGAGCTAAAAGGTTTGAAGAAGGACATGATATGTTTCAGAAAATGCTTGAATCTGACATTACACCTGATGTCGTGTTGCATACGATCATGATTCGAGGGTTATGTGATGAAGGTAGAGTACATGATGCGTTTAAGATGATAAAAGAAATGAGTGATAGGAATTTGGTGCCTGATACTCAATCCTATAATACGTTGATCAAAGGGTTTTGTGATGCGGGCCTTTTGGATGAAGCGCGCTCACTAAAACTTGAAATTTCTGGTGTTAGTGAGTTTCCTGATACTTCCACTTACACTATTCTTATATCTGGTATGTGTAGATATGGTTTAGTGGGAGATGCAGAAAATATATTCAACGAAATGGAAAACTGCGGATGTGTACCTTCTGTTGTGACATTTAATTCTCTTATTGATGGGCTTTGTAAATCCGGTGAGCTTCAAAAAGCTCATCTTTTGTTTTACAAAATGGAAATTGGAAGAAATCCCTCTTTATTTCTTCGCCTAACTCAAGGTTCAGATAGAGTTGTTGATAGTGGGAGCTTGCAAACATTAGTGACCAAATTATGTGAATCGGGCTCAACTTTAAAAGCATACAAACTGCTTAATCAGCTTGCTGACACTGTAATCATGCCAACTATCACAACTTATAATATCTTGATTAATGGTTTGTGTAAAGCAGGGAGATTAGATGGTGCTTTTAAGCTCTTTAAGGAGCTTCAATTGAAGGGTAAGTTGCCTGATTCGGTTACTTATGGGACCCTTATTAATGGGCTCCAAAGCGTTGGGAGAGAAGATGATGCGTTTATGCTTCTAGAAGACATGGTGGGAAAAGGATGTAAACCGACTCCAGCAGTTTATAAAACACTAATGAAATGGTCTTGTCGAAGGAAAAAGACATTTGCAGCCTTTAATCTATGGTTAAAGTATTTAAAAAGCCTCCCAAAACGAGATGAGGGGGTTATAAAATTGGTTGAAGATTATCTCCAAAAAGGTGAAATAGAGAGGCCCGTGAGATTATTACTTGATATGGATATTAAGTTGCAAGATCTGGATTCAGCACCTTATACAATTTGGCTAATCGGATTCTGTCAGGGGCGTAAAACAAATGAAGCTTTAATGTTACTTTCTATTTTGAAGGAATACAATATTAATTTGACACCTCCAAGTTGTGTGATGTTGATTAGTACGCTTTGTAGGGAAGGGAAATTGAGTTTGGCAGTTGAAGTTTTTCTCTATGCATTGGAAAAAGGTTTCATCTTGAAACCAAGAATTTGTAGTAATTTAATTAAATCCCTTCTTCAATCTCGATTTATAGCAAATGATGATGCTTTTGTAC